>VZRN01003578.1:614975-674838 GCA_013397935.1 Dasyornis broadbenti | reverse complement strand
TTCTGCACCTTCCTTCCTTCCATTAATTTAATCCTAAGTTTAGACAGAATATTTGGTTTCCATGTGTGGTTGATTTCTCTGCAAGAGTCTGGAAAGGCTCTCTGTTACACAGCTGGCTGCATGTTGGGCCTTATTTTACTTACAAATAGTACAAAAACCTACACACACAAATTCTGTGTGCCTCAAGTCTTAAAATCAGACTTTCTTCCAATTGTATTTTTTCAGACTGAAAGCCTTTCCTGAATCCTCAGTACTCTGGAATGGTTCAGTTTCAATTTCCTTCTCTCTGAAAAGGACTTATCCACAGCATAACAAAACAAATTCTGCGTGCATGAACATCATACCCAGAGTTAAGTGCAGCTTAAAGACAACTTGTTGGTAAGAGGTCCACTGGCCTGTCATGTCATACACAGTGTTCATAAAGATTCTATCAAATGCTTTTGATGATCTCAAAAGCACTAAACTGGAGAATAACACATTTTCCTCCCAGCATTTTTCTAATAACAAAGAGGTTTGGGTATAATCTTGAACCTCTCTGGCAGTTACTCTGGACACCAGGCATAAAACGCTGCTCCCTAGTGGTAATCAACAACTACTACGAGTAAGAAGGCAAATCCCTCTGTAGAACAGGGGTCTGAAGAGGAAGTAAAGTACAACATCTCTGAAATAACAATAGTGTATTTCATACTTCTCTTTTCTTGGACAGCAAACAACTGTGGTAGGAAGCAGTAGAAAAAACCCTCACAAATAAATGCTATGTTCAGCAGCATGGTCAACATCAATTCTTCAGGCTGCCAGGACCAGAATGAATGCACTTTCCCAAATGAATAAGGTTTCCATTGTGTTCTAAAGTACCTCTTCCTTAAAATAAGCATGGTCTAGGAATCAATAAGTCCTGTTAAATGGATTAAAAATGGACCAAAAAAATAGATCTCAAAAGGTAATTGTTCAAGCAGAATGCATTCAGTATGTGAATGCAGATGATATTAGTTGTATCCCTGAAGGACAGATTTCAGTCCAAGGGCTGTTCAATATTTTAATCAATAATCTGGAAGGAAACAGAAAAATCATTGCTGATAAAATTTGCAGAAGAAACAGGAATACATAGAATAATGAATGGCTAAGGAAGGGTTCCTTAGGGAAATCCAGATTACTAAACTGTGTACTCCCCGTTATGTAGGCCTTTGTGTTTGGCTAATAGTAAAAATCTGTAAGAAGCAGCCTGTGGTGAGGAAAAGGACAGTTTTGGAAAGCAGTGGGTCTGGCAGGCTTACTTGATGTGCATTTTAAGTGAGAGGCTGCAGCTTTAAGTCTTAACACAGTCCCTGTGTATAGGGACTGTGAACAAGCAGCAGAGACAGGGAGTTACAGACTGCTGCCTTTAGCTGTGGTGACACCATGCTTACCCTGCTGTGTTCGGCTTGGTGTCACTGGTGTGGGGAGGAACTTGAAGGAGGGAAAGGGATAAAATGGGAGAGCAGAGGGCTCCTAATACAGATATATAAGTAGTGCAAGGTCTGAAAATGCTGCCTTGAAGTAACAGCTTCAAGCACCTTGCTTAATTTAGAAAGAGAAGGATGGGATATTGATCACTCTAAAAGCAGTGATTTTCATCCTGTGGTTACTGATGAACTGACAAAGGACCATCCAAGAGAACTAAGTACAACTGGAAGTTTAAAATTTGCTGGAATCAGCAGGGTTTTTTTGGCCTGGAATTAGCTTTTGTATGGAGAAATGCTCAGGAATATGTAAATTTAAAAGACTTGAAAAGAGAGGTTTGCAAATAACAAAACAATAGGAAGGTAAGGTACTAGAGGGAAAAAGCCTTCCAAATATAGGACCTGCAAAGACAAAAGAGGATGGAAATGATTGGCAGGCAGAGTATTTGCTGGAGTGGTGCATCATTGTTTCATTGAAAGCTACGTATCATCCTGCAGAGAGAAGTATGCAGATTGACAAGCTGGGCATGGCTTGCAGTGGATCAAATGAAGATGGAGGCATAACAGGGCACATAACAGGCACAGCATCTCCCTGACTGAGAATTAAAATTCTTCTGAGGCCTGTGCTCTATGACCTTGCAGAAAGGTCACATTGAGGAAATTTATTTCAGGTACTACTTTCACTTGATACTTGTAGCTACCACAGATGAGCTACTTTCTGCAGGAAAACTTCATTTTGGGAGGCAAACTCAGAAACAGGGTGCAAAGGCATTTCTGATTCCCTGAGAAGCTCCGATGTGTGCAAGGGCATACAGGAAAGGTTTTATAGTAATTATTGAAGTGTAAGGTCTATTCCTAATATCAGTAAAAGTCTGAACTGAAGAACTCCTAGCACCCAAAGCTTTTCAACTCAATTTTGTTGCCTGACAAGCATCCTGATCTCAATGTAGCAGATGGCACAGTGTCCTAGAGGGATGGAACTGTGCGGATGTGATGAAGATAGCTGCAGGTTTCTGTTTCAGTCACAGCTCACTGCTAATTTTCTCTAGTCACTGATGCAAAATATTGATTTCAAGGCAGATTTAAAAGTGCTACTAATCCACAGGGGAATGACAGTATATATTTAAATCCCATATGTTGATTAGAGCAGTCAAAGGTCTTATATGTAATTAACAGTGTGTTTTTGAATACATTTAGTTCTTAGTTCTGTACAGCATAATCTTCAAGATGAGGGATAGAAAAAGAAATAAGATAACAGGAGTATAGGAATAGAGCATTGTGAGAAATGCAATGAACTGCTCCAGACACATAGTCTCAGGTGCAAGTGGTGGGCTCCTTCCTTGCTCATTCCGTTCAGTGGTTTCAGGTCCATTGAAAGAGGATGCCAGTTTAGCAGGGAAGATCTCAATGTTGCAGGGCTTCGGCAGAGTCTTGACAGCTGTGTTGATTTTGTAATTCCAACACCTTTTATGAAAGTTTCCTGGCCACTAGAAAAGCTTAGTGTAGGACTTGTTGAGTCTCACTGAACCCCTCAGTGGTACTTTCCCAAGCAGTAGAACTACCAATTCCCATTATCTCTTTTTGGTGTCATTCTCTCCTGAGTCCTGTTTTCTTCCTTCTTGCCCTTGGCATGTGGCCAAATCTCTTACAGCAACCAGCTCTGCTTCAGGAGGAGAAGCTCTGATCCTTGATGATATGTCAGACTCTTTACCTCTATTTCTTGATTATTTTTTGTTTATTTCTTGTAGTATTTTGGTGTTAAGTAGAAGAAGTGTGTCAACACAAAACAATACCAAGTGTTTTCAGGACAAGAAACTCCTTGACCTTGCATTGGGCCTTGAGTGTCTAAGTCTCTTGGGTACATTGAGAACTACTTGCTAAATATCTTATTAGAGCTGTTTGAAATGTTCTGATGGAACATCTGTCTTACGCCAAATGCCCTTTTGATTAGATTGAAACATTCCACAGGAACATGCCAGTTTTTATGAAAATTATTGAAGTGTTTTATTTCTGCCAAGCTGGAGTTTTTGATATGATTAATTTTGGTACACTGGAATGGCATTAAGATATGCAAAATAGTAACACTGAGGAGAAGAATTTGAGTCTTTACTGAGATGTAGAAATTTGATGAAATTGTTTTTATTACATTTTAAAACTTAATTTTAAAGGGAGGTGTGTGGGAGCTTTGCAGGGAAATGACAAAAGCAAGGCTGATCAAAAAGCATCTTATGATTTCAAACTGCCTGTCTTAAAAAAGCTCCAGATTCTGGGCAGCCTGTTCTTCAAACACAGCCTATTATTCATCCTTCCCATATCAGCAACTCACTTCAGCCATGCTTCCCACTCACCCCACTGGGTAACCTCCCTTTTTTCCAGCAAGAAACCTCTCCTTGAGACAGATGTTTTCTCAGGTCCTGCTAAGGATCTGTTGCAGATCTGCTTGTATCAGGCGTAATTCAGGGAAAGACAAATAACAGATGCCTGGGAAAAATTGGCCCTGGTGGGAAGGAGAAGATGAAAAACCCCTGAACAGTCACTTTTCTGCTGAAAATATTGAAAGGCACATTGAAAAGTTTGGATGGGGTTCTGCAGAGTGTGCCAGGATGCAAGTCCCACAGGGAATGGGCGCTGACTGTACATCTCCAGGATGAAACTGTTGAGGCTCACCCTGCAAGGGAAAAAGCAAGTTGTGCACCCATGGGTATTTACCTGTGCACCTTGGGAGAAGAGGGCAGGTGGTGGAATCAAAAGGCAGACAACCATAGGCTGATGGGGAATTCCCCTTGCACAAAGACTAATTAAATTTGGGCTGCCATGCAGAGAAGCAGATTTGTCAGTAAGACTTCCAAAAAAGGATTAGATGCCTTAAATGGGTACAATCGCATTTGTAATTACACTGCTTAGGATAACATTTCTGTGGGGTCCCTTTGTTGTTTAGCGAATATACTGATCTGCAGCTCAGCTTGGGACAGGAGTTCCCTGTGCTGAAGAGTCTTGCAACAAAAGGAACATATACACATTTTATTGCTTACTGCAAAACATTCGGTTGCCAGCCACTGCTTTAGGCAGTCCCTGGACCAGACTGACCATCAGTGTGTATCTCTGGAGCATTTCTAATGTCCCTGCATTATCTTACATTTGTGTGATAAAGCAAGCAATTCTGCTCTGCAAAGCCAGAGCATTAGGACGCACTGCAGTATTAATGCAACTTTATATTACCCAATCTGTTGTTGGGAAGAAATGCAAGGAAATATAACTAATCTTGTGATATTACACCTGACCTGCTTTCAAGGGAGGTGTCTTGCCTACTGGGAGCCCAGATAAGAGACATTACGGAGACATTCCCAACCCTAGTTAAACCCACTGATTATTATCCACTGTTAGCGTGCCTTGTGGGCGCCAGTGATATATATAGAAGGGAGCAGTCTGGGAAGCATTAAGAGGGACTACAGAGGCCTGGGAACAATGGTAAAGAGACGAGTCCATGGATAAAGGAGCTGTCTGGCTGCACACACAGAGTTGTGGTCAACAGGTCATTGTCCACCTGGAGACCAGTGACCAGTGGTGTTCCTCAGGGGTCAGTACTGGGGCTGATGCTGTTCAACATCTTACCAGAGACAAGGTCAGTGGAATTGAGGACACCCTCAACAAGTCTGCCACTGACACCAAGCTGTGTGCTGCAGTTGACACACTGGAGGGAAGGGATGCCATCCAGAGGGACCTGGTCAGGCTGGAGAGGTGGGGCTGCGCAAACCCCGTGAAGTTCAACAAGGCCAAGTGCAGGTCCTGCACCTGGGCCAGGACAGCCTCAGACACACAGGGTGGGTGGAGAAGTGATTGAGAGCAGCCCTGCCCAGAAGGACTTGGGGGTGATGGTTGATGAAAAACTACATGTGACCCAGCCATGTGCACTCCCAGCCCAGAAAGCCAAACATGTCCTGGGCTGCATCCAAAGCAATGTGGCCAGCAGGGTGAGGGAGGGGATTCTGCCCCTCTGCTCTGTTCTGGTGAGACCCCACTGGTAACACTGCATCCAGCTCTGGGGTCCCCAGCATGAGAAGGACATGAAACTGTTGGAGCAAGAGGTGGACAGACGTGGCCACAACATTGATAAGAGGACTGGAGCACCTCCCCTATGAAGACAGACTGAGGAAGATGGATCTGTTCATCCTGGAGAAGGCTGTGTGAAGACCCCATAGCAACCTCCCAGTATGTGAAGGGTCCTACAGGGATGTCACAGGAGGACTCTTTGTCAGGAACTGTAGTGACAGGACAAGGAGTAATGGGTACAAACTGAAAGAGGGGAAATTTAGGTCAGATATTAGGAAGAAATTCGTTACTGTGAAGGTGGGTAAGTCACTGGAACAAGTTGCCCAGGGAAGCTGTGGATGTCCCACCTATGGCAGTGTACAAGGTCAGGTTGGATAAGCCCTTGAGCAACTTGGTCTAGTGAAAGGTGTCCCTGTCCAGGGGACAGCAGGGTTTGGCACCAGGTGATATTTAAGGTCCATTCCAATTCAGGCCACGATTATGAAACAACAAACATGAGACACATAGATTAACCTTTGGGAATGTGAGGCTGTTGGGTACCAATGTATCACTTCTTGTGCTGAGCAGTGTATCTTTTTGATGTGACATTGGAGGCTTAAATGATTGCAAAGTGACAATGGTTTCTCTCTTTCAAATCTGGAAGAAAATAACAACCTTATATAGAAATTAAATAGAAATAGAAATTAAAGCCTTCAGACTCTGTGAAGACCTAAACAGCCTTTATAGGCCACCCACTCTATAAGTCATGAGTCAAGAGAAAGGTAAATCGAAATGTTTAATCCCAGAAGAGTGACAGAAATAACATTTGTGATTAAATTAAAACTTTTCAGAAGCTCAGAGTGAGTCACAGGGGAAATCTTAGAGAAGATCAAGAGGACAAAGGCAATCTTTTATATTGTCTGAACTTCTGTACAGGGCAATGCAAGATTTCCTTGCCTGAATGAACAATGGCACTTAGGTTTGTCTGTCTGGGATGATCAAGACAAATGCACAAATTTACAGCATATATGCATTGCACTTCTGGTGATTATACAGTTCATGATACTGATCCTTCAAAGTTATATATGCATTTGTAGACAGAATCCTGTCAACGGTCTTATTAAGCCCAGTGCAATTATTTCTGATTAAAATATTAAACACAGGTGTTAAGTCTTTTGGAACTCTTCAGCATTAATTCCTAAGAAACAAACGGCCAGTATTAAGGAAATGACTTTTTCTTTACTGTGTTCCTATTATTTCTAATGTGGTCTGAGTTCCAATCACCCCAAAAAGTCAGATATGAACTGTGTTGGTGGCTACAAATCATGGCACTGCCCTGAGAAGTGTACAGGTCTTGTGGGATGGCATGTGGGAGGTTGGAAGACCCTGGCATGGAGCACATCTGCACCAGAGTTAAGGGCTCTTGATTTTTTTACTCAGAACCATTAAAAAACCTCCAGCTAGCTCCAAACAGATCATAAGACATTTTCCAGGGCCACTGAAATCCAGCCATTCAGAGGGAAGTTTTGTTATGCTTGTTACTTTTGTAGGATCCTGCTATCAGTATTCCTATTTAAGTGAGTTGCATTTCAGGATAGGAGAATTTTCTCCCACCTGAGGAGTTTGAGAGAGATATAAAACACAGAGATTGTGTGAGCAGTAGATATTCACGGATCTTTAAACCACCATGACTTATTTTTAGAAAATACTACTACTGACATTGACATGATACTTACCCTTTCAAAGATTTTGGCGCTTTTGGTCTCTTTATTCGGAGGGTGAGGACCTAGTGACATCTTTGGCTAGAATCTTTGTTCCCTCTGTGAGAACTTCAGCAACTCAAGATGTGTCCAAAGGGCACCAGAGATGGCCCAGAGGAGTGAAATATTTGGAAACAGATAAGCACTTGTAATGAAAATCCCATGTGTTAGCTGAGTGTGTCCCATGACTCACCACTGGGATAACCATCGTTCTGGTCTCTGCTCAGGTCTCAGGGTGGTTTTGTGAGCCAAATGATCAAGAAAATGTAAGTGCCACAGAGACAGCAGATGATAGAGGGTATCTGTGTAAGAAACAATAAAGTTCTGGGAATAGTGCATCAAGTGAGTAGTGCAGAACAATTCAGCAGCAGGGTTATGCTTTCACTATGGAACATGAAGCCATGGGAATATGGGCTTCATAGCTACAGAGAGTGGTCCATAGAGCAGTCCATAACAACAGTAATCCTCCTCACAGTGCTGCCTGTTTATCTCTGATAGATCACCTGTCCCATCCAGAAGGCGTTAAGGGGTTGGAGGCTCTGGCATGTTTCATCCCTTTTGTTGCTGTTCTGGAAAACACCACACACTCACACACATACACTCTCATCAGACAAGACATTTGATGTCTTCTTTCAGCCTCTGAAGCAGCAGCAAAGCAGATGGGTCTTACTGGCAAACCTGGCCAATGATTTCTGAAATAACAGTCTGAAATCTTTGCAAGGAAATACGTGTGTAAGTATACAACACTTCACATCTTACAGAGCAGCACATCCAGACCTTGATCCCTCTGGCTCTTGTGATGGCCTTGACTTAGAAAAACCTCAGTCCACCACCAGTAGGGGCATCTATCATCTCCTGACCTTTATAGGCTGGTCTCCAAGTAGGCTGTCTTACCTTCATACTGTCTTATTTTCCTCTTCCGCCACAATGACAGTGTTTCTTCTCCCAGCTGTTAAAACCTTTCCTCCAGCATGATCTTCTTGCCAGGCATTTCCCTTATGAGATGTGGCTGAGTCATCCAGGGGTCAACTGCTCTGACATATTACTGGAAATGTGACAAGGTAGGGGAGCTCACAGCAGCTCCTCCCACTGCTTTTCAGGCCGGCTGAGCTCACCAGAGGCCGATCGCTAGCTGCCTGCAGGACGAAATAGGAGGATTGTGTTGGCAATTTGGCACTCAGCACTGAACATATTGGTTTCCCAGTTGCAGGCTGTTTCCTGGAAACCAAATAATCTCTGTGGCCAGCACCATCTCCTATTATTCTTTATTAAGAATTTAGCTCAATGCTTCAAACTGGCCACAGACGCAACTCAATTAATTGGTTTCCTCGGTAGATTTGCTGCTCTGATGTAAACAATGAGGCTGGCTTGGGACAGCAGAGCTTAATGAGGCCAGACTTGCTTTCCAAGAGGAAAATGCAGAGAGGATGTATATGTTGAATGACAGAGAGAGTTACACATAGTGCTGAAGTCTAGCAGGCATGAATGGTGTGTGCTGTTCCAACTCGCTGCTCACACAAGCACAAAATCACAGAAGACCTCCAGACTCTGGAGACTGATTGAGGGCAAACATGAATGGCTTTGAAAAGGGCTGCTCTAGCACTTGTTGCTGCATGAAGGTACCAAGCTGTCATTGCTGGGCAATTCAGATGTTTCAGCAAATAGAAGCCCCTTTTGTTGCTCATGGAGTAACATTTGCAAGGTTTTCATTACATCCTCATGGCCCTTCTGAAGGCACAGCCCTGCTGAATGTTGGGACTTCTGTCCCAGGACTGTTAATCCATAGGAGCATTGGGCAGAGCTAGGGTTCTTATTTCCAGTTTGGGAAGAGCTGTGTCTTCAGGTGTTTAATGCTCTCTGGCAACCCTTTCCTTCATAACTCATTTCTCCACTCCTGGTTGAGTCCACTGAAATATCCTGAACTTGTTCCTGGATGACAGACTTCCTTGAAACTCTGTCTTGGTTTGAAAGACAGGTGTCTGTTAAGGAAGGTGGGAACTTCCATTAGAATAGAGAATATGACCCCCACCCCTTCCCTCTGAATTATTATAATTTTGAAATCACGGGCTCTCAGGCAAAGATATGGAAAAAGGAATAACAGTTCTTTACCAGTGTCTATAATGAGGCAAACAAGCAACAACAACAGTAGTAACAACAAACAAAAACGGGGGGGAAAAAAAAAGGTGGCAGCTACCTCTGGGCTGCCAGGCACACTCCCCTTTGGTGCAGTTCTGGTCACGGCCGGCAGGGGGCGCTGTTGGGCTCCCAGCCGGGAAGGGCAGGGCAGGGGAGATAACCCCCACACCTGCAGGGGGCGCTGTGGCGCGAGCTCAGCTCCCTTCCTCACGTGAATAATGGCAGACAGGGTGGACAGCAGGATGGCTGGATGGCGAAAAAGGGGTTGCCACAGGAAACCTCAGAGCAGCAAGCTGGACAGCAGGGCTGGCTCACCGGGGCTAGAAAGCAAAATGTGGCAGAAACTCAGCAGTGGGGGCAGAAGCTGCAATGTGTCACAGTGGGCAGGGTGGGGGCACTGGAGCAGGTCAGTAACAGGTGGGCTCCTCCGCAGCAGCTGCCAGACCCAGCCAGGGAGAGGCACACTCCGGGAGCAGGGAAGAGGGTTGGGATCCCGTGCTTTCCCAAATAAAAGCTCACCTAGCAAGGAAGAAAAAAGCAGTTGCAGAGCTGGGCTCCCATGGTTGCAGCAAAAGGAAAGCAGCAGCTGCACCATCCTCCTCTGATACCCTGGGAGCAAGTGAAGTTATCAGCATCTAGGTGCTTTTCCTCCCCTCACCACACCCGGCCACATAGTTTGTCTCGTAGGTACCCAGTCATTAAGGTTCCCTAGCAACAGAATGGGAAAAATTCCCAAATCTCCAACAAACTCTCTGCTGTGTACTCATGCTTTTCACCTCCTCTTCTGCATTTTTTTTTCAAATCCTGCCACGAGAGCTGGTAGAGTCTGGCACATCTCCTGAGAAGCACTAGAGTGCAGCAGCCAGTGATGTCTTAGCCACAGAATATTTTAGAAAACTCCAGCCAGACCAGGAGGGGCCAAAACTGTAATCTGTGTATACACTTTGAATGATTCTTCCTTAGGGTGATCTGCTGACCAGTCACAGTTGTTCTAGTGTTGGGTATGAACAACTCTGTGATACACTCAGTCCTTCTTCTGCAGCCCAGACAAGACTTTTCTGCAAATTGTTTGGTTTATTTGGAGGGTTTTTACTGTTAACTTTACCTGACAAATCACAACATTTTTGTACAGACACTTGTTTTTCAATAGATGCAAAACACACTTTTTTTACACAAATAGAAGTATTCTTAAATTCTTCTGGTCATTTTCTTAGAAAGAATTAAGCAGCAATAACAATATATGATTAGAGTAATTTTATTGTGAAATAAAATTTTACTCTTAACTACATTGAAAACAAAAAAAGGACAGAAAAGCAACAAATTCTAACCATCTTTGTCTCAAAAGATTTTTAAAACGTATCTATTTCTTAGTTGAGTTTGAGATCACCATCAGCTGTTTAAATCAGAAAATACAACCATACCTTTCCTTAATTGTGAAAACACTGGAAGAAACTTGTTAGATAAAAGAAATAATTGAAAAACTAGTGTGTCCTTTGTTTAGAAACCTGTTTGCTGTCTTATAGGCATTTTTTGTCTGACACAGAGAAAGGCTTGTCAAAGATCTGAAAATACCACTATAAAGGCAAAACTGGCATTTGTAATTCATTATAATTCAGGTGTTGTTTTACTCCTAGAGACACAGCTAGGTGCCCAAGTGAGCCTCATCCCAGTGTCATCATGAAAAACACTGTCACATCCCACTTGTCACTGTTCCCTGCTCATTCAGCACTCACTCCTGTGCAGGCCCCAGAGTTGTGTCATTTGCGAATTATGGTGCAATCTCAGAGGTGGTGTGACAAGCTTCAAACTGTTGCATTTCCAGCATCTTTGAATACAAATGGCTAAGAAAGCGCATGCTTTCAGTGGTGAAAGTGGCTGACCAGGGGGAGCCATTTCTTCACACTTAGATGTGCCACAGGCATATAAAAGCTATAGGCTGATGCAGAAGTAATTGGATGAAGCCCTACAGCCTGTGTGCTTTACCGGATGTTGTCTCAAATGAGATAATGGTCCCTGCTGACCTTTGTACCTATGAAATGCTGACTCTGGAACTGCTTGATTATGGACTCTTCTGGCAGAAGTGTCTCCTGTTCGGTTTTCAGACTGGACCATGACATGGGATCCAGACAATTTCACACAGAATTAACTGCAATAGGAGCATCCTTTGACAAGTTTACAGAATGCCTCTGTTCTTCTCCAACACCCCTGATCCTTTTTTATGGTTAAAAACAGCTTTTGTTTTGGCAGGGGCAGATTGGCTCTTCAGAAGTAACTTGCAGATCCTTTTACAGTTTCTGAATGTGGGATGTCTGCTGTGATTTATTTTGTGAATGGTTAACAGGAATTTTTGTTTGTTTGGTTTTTTGTTTGCTTGTTTGTTTTTTTGTTTTGCCAGAGAAGTGTGGGGGTTCAGAGTCTTGCTAATATAGATAGCTGCAGCAATCTTTTGACTTTGGTTGATAAGAAGCCGTGGGAGAGACAAACAAATAGAGCCTTGGGGGGATGGGAACAAGGGACAAGATGAGACTGTGTGTGTGTGCCTTGCCTTAGCTGCAGGCATGACTTCCAAATGACAAGAATTTAGGACCACAGCTAACAATGTCTTGCAACCTTTGAGATAGAGCATTTTGTAACTGTTGAGCTGTTGGTTTGTAACAGTATATAAGACGTGCCTTGTACAATAAATTCGACTTTGCATTCACCCAGCGAAGTCCGTGTTTCAATCATCAACAGAGAAAGAGGGTGTCAACGCTGTGAGAGCTAAGAGACCTCTCCGTAAAATGCAAGGGCTTAGACATGCGGCTGGCACACACCAGCTGATCCACAGCAAATGTGCTGTGCGCATTCCTATCCCATGCACTTTTCCCCACCTACGCTTTTTATTGACATCAAAGCCACTCCCTGCCAGAGAGCTGAACAGGTAGAGCAGTGTTCAGACCTACTCACCTGCTTGCCAAAGTGAGAATGAGGTAACTGCTGGCTAGGAAAATGTTGGAAAAGCTACAACCACTGGTGTCCTATATAACCTAGAATTGCCCTCACAGAGGAAACATCAAAGAAGGCAGAACAAATCACAGTTAAATGAGAAAATTTGAGTCCACCAAAACATCCAAGAGCTGTTTTACCAGGGAGGTTGATTTTGGAAGAACAAAGCTGAAAATTAAATCAAACCTTTAGCCTCACTTTCTTGCTCATTTAATGAAAATCAATAGTATCATCACAAAAGATGTTCAACACATCAGCTTTTTGGTTCCAGAGTGATCCTGGCTGGACTAGTAACTATAAAGGGCAGAATCATGAAATGAAGAAATGTAAACTGTTGAACTAAGACCAAAAATTTATAGTACAGGAAGTAATGTTCTCTGTCTCCCTTGTGGAAGAAAAAACTAGTCATCCATTAATATGCTACTTTCATCTCTAAATTTTATAGGATTCTGTCAAGTAACTTAATTAATGTGATGGTATATTTTATGAAAAGGGAAGGTGCAATATGTGCCCTTTGTAAGTAACCTGAATCCTCAAAAATATTCCTCCTGATAATAGAAGAATAGAATCATTGAAGGATTGCAAAGTATATTAAAGATCATATAGCTCCAACCACGTGTCATGGACAGGGACACCTTCCACTAGACAAGGTTTCTCAGGGCCCCATCCAACCTGGTTGGGAACATTTCCAGTGATGGAGCAACCATTACCACTATGAGCTACCCATTCCAGTGCCTAAGCATCTTCTGAGTAAGGAATTTCTTCCTAACATCTAATCTAAACTACTTTCAGTTAAAAACCATTGACCCTTGTCCTGTCTCTACATGCTCTTACAGTCTTTATTCTTCCTTTCTATAAGGCCTCTTAAGGTGCTGGAAGGCTGCAATGAGGTCTTCTTGAAGTCTTCTCCAAGCTAAATAATCCCAGTTCTCTCAGTCTGTCTCCATAGAAGAGGTACTCCAGCTCTACAGACATCTTTGTGGCTTCCTCTGGACTTGCTCCAACAGGTCTTTCCTGTGCTAAGGACCCCAAAGCTGCACAGAGCACTCCAACTGGGGTCTCACAAGGGCAGTGCAGAGGCAGAAAAAGTACATCACTCCACCTGCTTGCCACTTCTTTTTTGATTTAGCAAGGATGCAGCTGGCTTTCTGTGCACAGTTCATGTCTAGCCTTTCATGCATGCCATAAGTGCATGGCTCGTGTCCAGCCTTTCATCCACCAGAAACCCCAAGCATTTCTCAGCAGGATTGCTCTCAATGACTGCCTCTCCCAGTATTAACTCCTGTCTGGAAGGTGGAGGTGCCAACCCAGGTGCAGCACCGGGCACTTGGACTTGTTCAATTTCATTAAGTTCTCATAGGACCAATTCTCAAGTTTGTCCAGGTCCTTCTGGACAGCATCCCATCCTTTGGTTGTGCCAACTGCACTGCTCAGCTTTGTGTCATCTCCAAACCTGCTGAGGGTGCACTCAATCCCACTGTCTGTGTCGTTGACGAGGATATTGAAGAGCACCGGTCCCAAAAGAGAGCCCTGACAGACATCACTTGTCACCAGCTTCCACCTGGACACAGAGCCATTGACCACAACTCTCTGGTTCATCCATCCAGCCTACTCCTTACACACTGAATAGTCCATCTGTGAAATCCATGTCTCTCCAGCCTGGAGATTAGGATGTGATGTGGGACCGTATCGAAGGCCTTATGAAAGTTTAGATAGATTACATCTGACAGTCTTTTCCTGTTGACCGTTGCCATCACTCCAGAGATGACCAGACTGATCAGGCGTGATTTGCCCTTAGTAAAGCTGTGGTGGTTGCCTTGAATCACCCCATAGTCTCTTATGTGCCATAGCACACTTTCTAGGAGGAGCTTCTCCATGACCTTCCCAAGTACAGAGGTGAGGCTTGCCAGTTCATAGTTCCCCAGATCTTCCTTCTTCTCCTTTCTAAAACTGGGAGGAACATTTCCCCTTTCCAGTCATCAGGGACTTCTACTGGACTGCCATGAGTTTTCAAATATGATGGAGAATGGTTTGGCAACAACATGAGCCAATTCCCCCAGGACCCTGGAGTGTATCTCAACAGGTCCCACAGACTGGTGGCTATTCAGCTTCATCAAGTGATCCCAAAACTGCATTTTGATTATAGTGAAATGGAACTTCACTCCCCCACACTCACCCATAGGATCAGTGACTTGAGACAAAGTGGTAAACCAGACTGACAGTGAAGACTGAGGAAAAGAACTCAATGGGTACCTCAGCCTTTTCTGTGTCACTTGTTACCAGTACACCCTCCTTGCATGTCAGAGGAGTACACACTCCTTGGCACCCATGGGTTTTCAGACAAGGTTTCTCTTGGTGCCTCTCAGTCAGGGACTGAAAATAGTGCCTTCACAAAGGGTGAATGTGGGGATAGAGATAGAATGTCTTCTCTTGAATCTTTTCTGTTCACTCTGATTATTGCAAATTCATCACAAGGCTGGACCAACATACAGGTCCTAGATAAAGGAAGTAGATTTCCAGAAATGTTGGCATACCTACCAGCCTAAAGCATTTTCCCTGGGGGATCTGAGGGTTTGAAGTCTCTCCTGTGGGGTGTGCAATGCTTGTGTGTCACTGAGACGTTCTCAATCTCCATCTGCTGACTGGGATCCCACAGTTATACTGGAAGAAAGGACGAAGACAAAACCACACCAAGGTGTCCTTTCTCCTAACTTGCATTGCCCAGGTAAGTGCTAAGATTCCTCAGCAGTGAAGAAAATTATAGGATAGGTTTTCTGTACATTGATAATTAGAAGCAGAGACAATTGCTTAGGAAGTGCCTTTGATATTATGACTATTGTACATCTTCTCTAATATTCTCTGCCTCTACTACAGCACTTAAGTACATAGCTCACACGCCTTTCTATTTACTGTAGCTGTGTAACAGGCTGAGGGATTCAATCATTTGTTTGCTGAATGTAGCAGTTATTCCCTAGATTGTCTCCTTGAATTCAGCCTCATTATTTTATCATTTTGACGATGAACTGCATTTGCCATTTGCAGGCTCCAATTCTCAATATAATCCAAATCCCTTGGAATCTGGTTACACTGTCCTTGCTATTTGTTCATCCTCTGCATCATCTGTAAACTCTGAGCTCTCAGAGTTTTGAGCTCTCTGAGTCAGACTGCTCTTCATCTTTTAACTAGGGTAAATCTGGATCTTCTCCACTAAGGTCTGTAGAATTACTCCAGAGTGAGTAAACGGAAACTAGAGCTGGATATTGCCTAGGTTTTCAACACCCTCATCCAAGTAATTTTATATGTATATATAGACACATGTTATGAACAATAGATGTCCTAAAATTGACCTTGAGGACATTTTTCATCTATTATGTTCCTGTGCCATTTTTCTAGTTGAACACCCATTTTTTCTCAGTCCTGGGTGTTTGAAGTTAATTCAATATCAATAAACATGTTCTTACTGTTACGAATGAAGTTTTGGCGAAGTGAAGATATTTTCAGGTTGTGTTTACACTCTTTTTTCCCCCTTTCATTTCCTTCATTTTTAAATTCTTTTTTCTTGATTTTTTTTTTCTTTACTACAGTGAAAAAGGGTTACTATGTAGCAGACCACTAGACATGCCTGGGGACAGTAGGTTTACTGTGCTCCCTGGAATAAACAATAAAAAACTTACAAAGAGCTTGAATGCATGGAGTTTGATACTCCACACCAATGTGAAGGACAAACCTAGTAGAACTGCTGACCTGTCACATAACTCTGCAATTTAGTCTTATGAAATGCCTTCCCTTTCCCACACCACTACAACCACCAGTATGCAGCAGAAAGAAAAATACATTTTGTCTCCATGACTCTTTCCCTTCTGTTCTACTTTTCCCATGCTGGTGAATCTTACTGCCGGTCATAATTACAATTTTCAGCATGAAGTCCAAGGGCAGACCAGACCACATGGGAATAGTATGAAGGCAGATGAAATCTTTTATCAGGACATTTGTGCCAAACACTGCCACACACCTTGAAGGTGTTATATCTCAACCAGATTATTTTCTTGCTTCCACCTGTTGCCAAACTACCCTATTCCTCACAGTTTACTGTTTTGCATTTTACCCCCTAATTTCTGGCACAGTAGCAGGAGAGACATAGAATCAGCTTTTCTCTGGCTTACAGCACCTAGTATTGTCTGACCTGTGGAAACAGGAGAAATGTGATCCTGTAAGTAGAGACTGTTTCATAATGTGCACACACGAGGGAGTTCAAGTGTTTTTGGCATTACCTAACTCCCAAGTACTCAACTTTTACCTCTTATGTTCTCTTGGCAACATGTGGTGGANTATATATATTTATATGCAGTTTCCTAGGTTTTTAACACAAGAAAATACAAATAGTGCCACATGCAAATAAAACAGCCCACCCACGTGATCCATGAGGATTTGAAACACGAGAATCAGCAGACATTGCTGGTGATTGGGTTAAAGGTCTAATGTCACCACCTAGCTGCTCTGCTGCATGGTTTGGCTTTGCAGATAAGCCTTGAAGAAGAGAGGCACCACACTGAATCATAAATCAACAATGTGGGAGAAGTGTGCATTTTATGCATGCCTAAATATACAGATTTAGGAGATCTGGCTTGAAAGTGGGCCTGAGAAATCTCAAGTGATATCTCTCCCTACATCATGCTCCACCTGCATCACCAGTGATCCTATTCTTCCTCTGTGGTAAAAAGATGAGAGTGGGCTCTTGTCTTCTAGTTTAGATGCTGATTCTTCACCCCCTACAAGTAATGTGGTAAGAAATATAGGAAGAGGACCTCTCACAGGGAGATTAAACATGGGATAACCTGAGAACCAGTTAAAGCACCTTTTCTGAAGACAGAAGTTACTCAGGGTCAAAAAAGAGAAAAAGTCATCTATTTCTGTGTCCTACAGAACAACATAGCAGAGTAGCATGAGAAGCTGGTGAGTAAAGAGCCACAGAGGAACAGGAATGTTTCCTCTACTTCAGGATGAATTTCCTACTGATCTGCAGACAAAAGTTACCGGAGACCTTCAAAGTAGTTGTATCTGGTTTAATGATGATTAAGGTTTTTTCAGAATGAAACAGGAAGTGTTTCCTTGAGGCTTTGCACTTCCTGCCTGGCGTTCCTACTTTCAAAAATTATTTTTCAGTAAGGGTTTATACACTTATTGAAAGCAACCGAGACTGTGGCTCTTACTTCTGCACTGAACCTCAGGAGAGTGGAAATACACAGACACGTTCTCACTGCCGTAAGTGACAGATACCAGCTGATTGCATGGCTAGTAGGCTCTATCTCAGGCTAGCATAGCCCTCAGACTTCACAGTGCAAGTGCCAGTGGAAAGGGAAACAGTAACAAAAACATTGTCTCTCTCACTCCCCTGGTGTGAAGCAATTCTTCCAGGACCTGGGCATCTCATCTCTCACTAGGGCAAGCTCTCATGATGCGCAGAGCTGCTCTGCTGCCAGCAAATGCAATTAAATTCCAGTATTATCTTCTTTGGTTGGTGGCAATCTACTGAAGGTAAATAACTGACAGTTTGTGCGCCTGAATTTCAAACAATGGCTCTGCAATATTGTCTTGGTTTGAAAGACAGGTGTCTGCTAAGGAAGGCAGGAACCTTCTTCGGAATGGAGAATATGATCACCCCCCCCCCCCCCCCGAATTATTATAACTTTGAAATTAAGAGATTTTCAGGCAAAGATATGGGAAAAGGAATAACAGTTCTTTACTTTACTGAGACAAACGAGCAACAACAATGGCAGCAACAACAAAAAAACCCAGAAACCCAGTAACAGCTTTCTCTGGGCTGCCAGGCACGCTCCCCTTTGGTGCAGTTCCGGTCACGGCCGGCAGGGGGCGCTGTTGGGCTCCCAGCCTTGCCAGGTAGGGGCGATGACTCCCACTCCTGCAGGGTGCGCTGTGGCACAGTCAGTTGTGCCTCTCCCTCACATGGTAATGGCTGACTGGCTAGATGGCGAAACAGGCTGTAGCAGGGACCTCGGAGCGGCAGCTAGGACGGCAGATGCTGGCTTGCCCAGGGTAGCAAGCAAGAAGTGGCAGAAACTCCGCAGCTGTGGCAGGAGCTGCGATGTGTTCCAGCAGGCGAAAAATGCAGGGTTGCACTGTAGCTAAACCCCAGAGCAGTGACAGGAAAAAAAAATATGGCAGGGCTGAGCAGTAGCAGCCCAACTCCCAAATCTGGAGAGGGTCCCTCAGAGGGAGAAGGGGCTCAGGGTCCCAAGTTTTCCCCTGAGGCATCTGAGTAGATGGTGAGAGTCCTTTCCAGTGAGGTAGGGTGTTAATAAGGTCTCAGTTCAATGGCTGCTCATACAAGCAGAACCTCATTCACAGTAGGAAAAGAGAAGTAGAAGAAGGAACTCCACAGTGGTGGTGGATTCTTCCCACAGCAACTGCAGCCTGTCTCCCCTCCAATGCTGAAAGTTCAAGAGTGAGCTAAGAACTGTGCCCAGTCCCTTCCCCCAGCCCAAATCTCATGGTATCTCTTCCCCTCCAAGAGAAAACCCCCAGATAAGGGAGTAGCCAGCTGCACCCTTCCCCCAGAGCTTTGTTACTTCTTTTGTCTTTTCTTAAGCACCAGTCATTATTGTCTCAGCAACAAATGTGACAAAATTCCCTAAGAGAAAAAAACAAAAAGAAAAATCCTAACCTCCAACAAATATCATCTGACATCTGTGAAATCTACATACCATGAAGGTGCAGAGGGTACAGTGATAAATGGGTCTCCAAAGCATTTTATGCCACTGGAAGGGAAGGATGCACCATGTTTTGTCCCTGTCTGGCTTTATCTCTACTCATTTTGCTCCTGTTTCCTTTCCATTTGTTTTCACAGGATGAGATATCTCCAGTGTGCAAAGATGCTGAAATGATAGGTGCAGCTCAGAGCCCTGACCTCACATACTCTGTCTCCAAAACCAGGGCTCAGAAACAAGTTGTTGTGATCCGCCTTATCCAGCTCCTCCTTACAGGGAGAGCATCCTCTCCACCTTGCCCAGGCTGGGCAACTCTACTCTGCCCTCTGAGCCATGGCATGAGCAGAGTATCAGTGGAAAAAACATACAAAATATGTTTTCTGAAGTCACTGCTGCTGAATGGGAATTTAGCAAGGTAGGAGGTTCTCATTGTGATAAATACATATTATAATACTGGGTTTTTGCAAATATTAAAATGGATGCTATGTGTAATGTTAATTCTTACAAAAGCCTTGTTATAAAGATATAGTTTTACAATAACTAATGCCTTTATTTCTGTTACTAACTTAGACATAATGGTGGAATAGCTGATAAGGTTCTTTTAGAATACTTGTGGTTAACTTATAATAACTAAACCACCTGCTTGGTTGGATAACATCCAAAGAACTGTGTGATGAAGACCCCTGCCACTGATATTTCAACGATTGGCAACTTTCACCTGCAGAAACCATGGAATAGGGCTCAAGCTGGGGATGATGACATGACTGACCAAGACCACAGCCAGGAAGACAGCACATGCTCTAAAAAGGTGGATCAGAGGAGGGGCCATGCTAAATAGTTCCTAGAATATGGGAACTAGTTTGGGGAAATGTTTGAATAGGTAGAATTGCTTATGAATATGTATTAGGCTGATGTAATAAGAAAGGTATGTAAAGAGTGTCTCTGTCAGTGGTAGGGGTGCTTCTGACTAAGTGCCAAGCACCCAGCACTGTTACTTTTGCTTTATTGTCTTTGCCCCCATTGTCCTTTATTAAACTTCTAGATTTTAACAGGAGAGTGAGTTTCGTTTTACACATCATGGTCCAATGAGCAGCCACATGAAGCCACATCAGACACAGCTGGAGGACAAAAACAGATGACACCTTGTTCATGCACCTGGAATTATCTCCTCTGTCAAAAAAGCCTCCTCTGAATTGCAGAAGATCTTACTGGTGTTTCTAATAAAACTGTCACCTATGACTTCAGTCAGTTTGCTTACTGCTTTCATCCAAACATGAAAACAATTGTTTTTACGGCAGCTATAAATCATTGTAAGCAGCAGATATGTGAGGGCAGAGCTTTTGCTGTAACAAAATGTGCCATGGGAGCAGGCACATATCAGGGAGAGTGGGACTCCGCACAAAGTCAGGGAACAAGGAAACCAGAGGTGCCATGTGAGTATGAAGTTGAAGAGAAGTGGTAATGCAACACAAACTGGGGACAGTCAGTGGAAGGTTGCAAAATGTGCACTCAGTTGCAGCATTGGCTAGCTATTGTGGTGAGAACTTTCTAATTTGCAAGTCTCTTCAATTCCAGCAGCTACCTTTCTGATGGAAGCTAGGAGATTTTTTTTTCAGCATTAATCAATACATACCATAATTTCCCAGCCATGTTGCCTTTTCAGGTTCACATGTAACAAGTTCCGCTACTATGCAGTCATTTTAAAAGGACTTACAATAGTGGCTACTGGGAAATATATTGAAGAATGATTAGTAGCAACTTAATTGAATTATTGACAACCTTCCTCTTCCTCTCATAAATTTGACATTGGAGTAATCCAGCATTCCCACAATCTTCATGAAAGATGTTATGCAAATCATAATCTTCAACATAAATTTGCAGAGAACATGACAGCATACAGTTTGATGAAAGCATTTCAAAATCATATCTTTCTCAGGTCTGTATGCAGGTAGCGTATTACTTCTCACCAACATTTGTAGTCTGATATCTAAAAGTATGAGAGCTACACCAATTTGGCAAAATCCAGCAAAAGGTGACTGTAGTACAGAAGAGAATTTAGGAAAAAAAGCAGAAAAATTTATGTCCAGTTCAACTCCACGTGGTATGGATTCTCTCACTGGTGTTTGATTTAGAGTCTGTTGAGTTGCCCATTGAGAAAACTAACCTTTAACTCCTTCTATAATAGCTATTCTGGGCTCTTATGTTCCCAGCAGCAAAATTTATTTCCCACTCTCAGGCCAAAGAAAATCATTCCAAAGAATGTAGCTGAGACATGCTGATGTCTGCATTCTCTGTATGTGCACACATGCGTATCTGTGCATGCATGTTTATGCATGTTCATGTTCCCTGTTAAGGACACAGCTTTGGTTGCATGACACTGATGCTATAATCTTAAATTAATGCCACCATAAACCTTCATTTATTCCCTTCTAAAAGGAGCAGAATCTCACCCACTTCCTTGACTGCTTAGAAATGTGGTTAATCCTGATGTCATACCTAGTCTGTGTTCAAAGTCCCTGAGCTAGAAAAATTCATCCCACATCATTTTCAGATTGAGAGGTTTTTGTTAATTTAAGTTAGTTTTCTTAAATTTGCTGGAGAATGAGTTTTTGCTTTGGATTTTTTAAATCTGTATGTGTACTGTTAAAAGATATTTAAATCAAACTGTTACTGGTAAAACTGATTGTCATAAAGCAATCTATTATATCGATATATTCTACCATAAAAATTTGACTGTCAACATTTTGATTGGAACTGTTTTTAAGAAATGCTTACAAGTTCTGTTCCACTACATCTGTTAAAATTCTATCTTTTTTCTTTTTTTTTTTTTTTAATTGCTTTAATGAATAAAAGAGCTTATTTATATGTCTAGTTATGTATGTGTACAGTATTTCCTGGTAAAATGGCCTTCAAAATGCATTGCTCTAATAAGGAGTTTCTTTTCCTCCTTAGGAACTTAATTCTCCAAAGCAAAACTGCATGCCTACACTGAGTTACCCCAAGAATAGTTCCTGTTCTTTAGATTCTCACCGTCAAGCAAAAAGAAGTTTTAGTTGAGTTCAGCATGAACTTAAATAAATGAAATACAGGAAATTATCTTAGAAAAGCAGTGCAGCACCCTCTAGTGTGGAGACACATTTAGATCAGTTAATAATACAGCTTTATGAATACCTGATAAACTTGATGCTGACCCATTAGTCAGTCCAATGACTGATTCAGACTCTGTTACTAAATTTCTGATTGGCCTTGGGTAATTTGGTTCACTTTGTCTCTATTTCTTCACCTGTGAAAAAAAAAACAGAGAATAATTACCATTTTTGAAACATCTTACACTGTTCTAATGGCAAGTTACTCCTGTACTAAAGGTGAACTGGTATCATAATTATAACCAAATGATGATGACTAGATTGTCCTCTCTACCTCCAGAAAATTACTGTGCAACAACAGGGCTAGGTGAGTTCTCATGTGTGGTGCTGCACATCATCTGTCAGGCAACATCCTGGGTTTTTTCACAATGTGATCTGCACCACCAAAGCCATGCTTCATATAATAGGATCATAATCTCTACTTTCAAGTTTTCAAAACTCATCAACAGTGGACATGAACTTCTGCCTCTTGGAATGTCTGCTGCACTTTGGCTCATGTAAACTGTGATACCACTCTGTCATATTAATAAATTCCATTATCTTGCGCCTTATTTTGGAACTTAGTTAAAGGGCAGAATCTGCTTGGGGAAATTGAGTGAGAAAGAAGGACAGAGATTTAGTCCCTGTATGATCTTCTGCTGAGGTAAATAGATCTTTGAAATGCCTGAGCTCTTTACAGAGGCAACAATTAGCTATAAAAGAGGCCATCTGAGGAGCTGGTCTTTCATTTCTATTTTGTATTGCACTTTGTCATTCTCCACTGTTCCTGTTGGTGCTCACTGAGCACAGCTATTGGTAAAAGCTGGAGATTGTCATATGTGCAAGAGGGAGAATTTTTCAATAGCTTTAGTACACCAGAAATTATGGAGAGGGGTGAGAAAGATTAGTGTGCAGAACATTTTACTTAGAATGATCTTCTGCCAGGAGTTTTTCTGGGACTGAGCTCATTATGCACATATATGTGATATTCTCATGCATGGGTGTATATTCTTTTCAAGCCATATTGCCATTCCAGTGCATAGCCAGACATATAAATCCCAAGTGGAGTTAGATAGGATATCTCCTTGTTGACACTGTATTGAGGGGACTTCAGGACTGGATCGGCAATGTAATAACCAAGAACTTCTTTGACAGAACTTGCTGGGTACAAACCAGCAAATCTTGAATATCTCTTACTCAAGCATGAAGTGACAAAATAATAAAGGTAATTAAGGACCTGTCTAGGCTGGACAAATACAGAGCAGACAAGGAAATAAGTGCCAACACACTCAGACAGTTCAGATGCGCTGCTGCCATCTCTGACTGGTTTTCCTATTGCTCAAGCACATGCAAGAATATGAGGTCCAGGCCAAGCTCTTTCTAGATAAGCAAGTATTTTATTATTTTGGGGGGTGCTATAAATCTTTCTTCCTGTCTCCCAGCCAGATTCTTCTCTCCTTGCAGACAGTAGTCATGTCAGTCACAAGGCCCTCCCCTTCTTCAGTTCTTTTTAGACCCTGTGAGGGGAAAGAAAACCCAAAAAACTATCAAAACTAGACCATGGGAGATGACAGCCTTTTTTAGTTTTCCCTCTGCAATAAGATCCAAGGCATAAAGTCAGAAGAGGGAAGTCTCTTCACCTGTGAAAGAAGGAACTGGGACATACAAAGTCTCCAGGTTTTTCTTAGCACTCTCTCCTTCTTTTGGGTCTGCAGTGATTATACTTCAAATCAGAAATCTGTGATTTCAAAAAGAGATGGAAAAGATATTTTCTCTGTCTTGTAATCAGCAGTCTTCAAAGCTAAAATTCAGATTTTCAGCAGGATTAAGTTAACACATGCTGATCTCCAACAGGCAGAGAAGAGAGGAAAAAAATGTAAAAAGTAGTAAATTTAGAGATGTGCTGTAAGGAGACAGAACATTCTACAGGAGCACAAACAATGTATTACTGGATTTGATATCAGTTAAATCTTTCTTCTTTAATTTTAAATTGTGTTCTTGGAGAATCAGTTTATACTGGGATCAAGTCTTTTACTGATGGGGATAGGATTTTGAACATCTCTGCACTACTGGCAGGAGGACTTGCACAACTTCCTTGTGCACAGTCACAAAAACCAGCAACATGAAGGTGACAACCAGAGATTAGGAGCAATCTTGGACACGGTTATCCCAACTATCCGCTGTCTTTAAACTTCTTTTGTTCTGTTTCAAGCAGAATTGATGGATTCTGATCCTGCAAGTATGTAACATTCCAATTATCCCTGGCCCTGCATTGGACCAGTTGCAGAGTCAGGGTAGGACTGTGTGTGCAGAAAAGGGGCCAAAATAGCTTACGTATGTGGCATGACAGGATACTTTTCTGAATATACTGCAAGACTTTCCTTAATAAATATTTAGGTGTTTAGGTGTTTTAGTTAAATTTTTAGGTGTTACTAGTTCTGTCTTCCAGTATTATTCGATCAGTATATCTGCATTTAATCTGTGGATCAGGCCTCCTGATTGGCAGTGTGTCCTGAACAAAGGGAATATATATACTCCCCAGCTATCATAAAGCTGGATACTATTGTTGTTCTGTTTATGTCCACCACCTGGGATCGAGATCTTTCTAAGCAACATAAGGCTAAGGCCACGGATAGTCTAGAATTTAACCACAGGATTTTATCTTGTTCAAGGTAATTGACATATTTCATAATGTTAGATGAAACAAATTACTTGGACCTGAGCTTGTGCTTATTTCAGCTTCAACAGAGTACCTTGGCAAGTCCAAGTGATTCTTAGCTAGTACTGTAGGAGGCTCTTACTGATCTGACCTATGGCTTTGTAAAGCCAAAGCCAAGCATCTAACAGGATGGAAAATAGTTTTTGTTTCTAGAGTAATGGTGGGGACAATACAGCAGCAGTTAAATGTTGCTCTGTATGTGCACAACAGCAGCACTGCGGGGTGGGGTGGGGGAAAGAAGCTGCAGAGAATCTGAAATTAAACGAACAAAATGCACATTGGATAGTTGGTAATTCACACGAGTGTTTTTCCTATATGAAGCAAAGTGAATTATTTCTGTGTTAGCTTTGTGATATGCCTAATGCAGAGAGGAAAATACCAGGCAGGGATGTGTCTGTGCTTCTGTTGCCTTGCTGCACAGAACTGAACCACAGACAAGTCTAGGTGAATTAAGTCCAGTAGGTGCTGATTCCTCTGCTGATGCAAGGATAATAACCTGTTGGCTTCGTGCACCTGTGCTTGGATGCTGCTTGGGGAAGTTTTCTTCCAATCTGTGCCCATCTGCTTCTCCTACAACTGTGCCCACATCAGCCCCAAGCTGGGTCCCTCTGTGGAGCCTGAGAACCTCAACCTAAACTGAGACCTGTGCAGGAGCATCCCAAAGGAAGATGGAGCACATAAGCCCTGACACAATGTGCTACACCACTCCCCTGAAGGGAAAGAATACATACTCTGATGAATGGCAAGACAAGGAAATGTCAGAAATTTCATCATCTATGCAAGCAGGATTTTTGTATGTCTTTGTAGCACTGAGCTACACTTTGGGGAGGACACTGGAGGTTGACCAGATGGCACTGAGGATAGGAAACACACACAAGGCAGATGCTTTCAACAGCTCTGATCCTCGTTATGCTCTCTGAGCAGATCTCTGAATGATTTTATGTACTGCTGTTACTCAGAGCTAGGGCTGGGACAGTAATGCACCAGCTGCACCTCTTTTCTGGGTATTCTCCACATTTGGGCTTTTTCATCATCATTTACATCTTGTATGAGCCAGATTCAGAAGGAGATTTCACAATCTTCTGATAGCTTTGTGCTTACTGAACAACACTGTGTTAGCAGTGTTAAAAAAAAAAAATAAGAAGTGTTATTTCTGATTGTGAGAAACTGGGAAAGTTTCTCAGAAATGTGTCTTTGGAAAGCTGTCGAATCATTTCTGTATCAAAGTTTATCAAATTACCTAGACTAGCAAAACGATGTGCCTCATAGTGCTCCCTCAATGAGGGACATTTGCAGCAAGCTAGCTTTCACTGCCCTCCACAGTCAGATTAAACAGAAAATGCAGAATCATCAGCTGTAAGGGCATTACTGCTTTTAAAACACTTGTAGTGGCAGATGAGGATGAGACCTGGTAAACACAACATACCCACGGTGGAAACAAAATGAAATTTCAGGAGCAAACTTCATTCAACGCAGTACCTCTGCAATGCCCATTAGGCAGAAGTAATGTCGAAGAAGATACCACAATTAAATCACATGTGCAAGCACTAACTCATGGTGGAATCATGCAGCTTGTGGGCTGTTTCTAGCGATATAGGTGTATCAAGATATTACTGCAAAGCTTTTTCACTGTGATAAGATTGTGTAGACAAGTCCTGTGTTATGGATAGGTGAAATGGTGCAGAATTCTCTTGATTCTTTCATATGTCTAAAATTTCTTCTTCTTAATTTGAAAACAAAAAAAAAAAGTCAGAACAGAATAGGATTTTAAAAAGATAAAATGTTCCGCCCTTTACTCACTCTAGATTTTCTCACTACAATTTCATCAATATATCTTAGTACTCAGCAGGTAGCAATTAACATTTATTCAACAAGCTAATCTATCACATTAGGTTTTCCAGGAAAGCAGCCCAGTCACAGAAGAGTCCATTCTGCTGCTCATTATTTCCTCACTTAGGAAGGACTGAGACTTTGAAAGGGTTTAAGAATTTGCTTTTACTTCATTAACAGCAAGGAGAAAGTTCGGTTACACCATAAATATGTTCCAGCAGCAGAAAGTAACACAACACTGACAACAAGAATTGGATAATTAATGCTTCTTTCTAATTAGAGATGCATTTTGTCAGTTTCATCACCACATGTGTACTAGTTTCCTCTCCTTCTCTGACCCCAGAACCAGATTGTTTTGTGAGGCTGGAGTCCCAGTGTCTCACTTGAAACATCTATAGCCTTATGTCTAATCCAGCCAAGACATCTGACACCTGTCTACCTGGTAGGACAACTCCAGCTGCAATTTATCCAAAAGAGAGCTGACTAAGATGAGTGGACTGTGTTGGAGGTGCCTCTCTTTCCTCAACTATGAAGGCTGTTTGTACACAGCACTCAGTGTTTGATTCATGTTTTGGCTGTTATTGTGAAGAGAGAGAACTCCATGCCTCAGTGAGGTTCCTCCTGCAGCACCTGTCTGTGAAGTGCACTGTAGCAAAGCTGTGAGATCCCTGCTGGACCTGGGGCCCCAGTGTGGCACACACCCCACAAACAGACAGATCTGAACCTTTCCTAGAGAGAAAAATGAAGTGATTGGACAGTAGAAAAACACATAGATGCAAAGCGGTTACCTAAGATCACATAGCAGTGGAAAAATATGGAATATAAGTCCATATGTAAGCGGTAAAGTACGGAAAAAATCAAGGCACCTTCATTCCCAAGTGAATACCACCCCCATCAAATTGCACACTACTTCACATAAAACTTTTAATGTTTATCTGTGCTTTGGATCAGAAAGGTCACCCTGTCTTTCTCTAGCTGGAATGTCAACCGAGCAAAGTAAAGTAAAATTTGACAAAATTAAAGAGGAGGAAAAACATAATTTGCCTTTTTAGGTGAAAAATAGTGTATGGATCACATTTTTGCGAAACTGTGGCTGATTCAGACAGATTTCTGAAGACCATTCAGTTAGCATGGGATTTCTTCTTCTGAACATCACAACCTTTGACTGAGTTATAATAAAAGGAGACAGAAAAAATTACCTAGACAGTGTGCAAGAGAAGGGAGAGGGTGTATTCTCCATTAAAGTGTTTCAATGGAGTCCAGGCCAAGTGAATGATTTCTTCTTCAGAGTTACTGGAGAGACAATTTCTTTGGCAAGGTCATTCTTTTTGTTTATTCTTGTGCTGAGTGTTTTCTGATGGAATTACTTTAGATTAATTGCTTGATTCCTCCCTGTTTCTCACCTTCAGAGACATGAAGATTTTTTTTTTTTTAATGTGCTAGCAACACACTAAACTTGGGTGTTTCCCAGTCTGATAAGCATTGAAGACAAGCCAAAGAAAAATGGCTGTGCATTAAAATGCCAGCCTTTGTTCCACTGAAAGAGACTGGCTAATGCACTGTCAGACAAAGTCTTTATACTAATGATGTCAGCTGTGAAAATTCAGTGCCCACATGCAAAAGCACTTCCTTTCTATGGGGCTATATGAGTTCAAACTTCAGCATTTCTGCCATGGTGTGTGACTATCTCCCTGAAAGAAGTGAGGATTGCTAGGCAAAGAGCCAGACCTCCCTACACGGCAAGATATCCATGCATGTCTTCCTACACATTCTGGAGATGGGAACTTGGGATCCTGCACCCACGCAACCCATGCCTCCTGCATACTGAGGCGTCTTTGTGCTCTGCCCTCGCCTTGGTGCAGCCTGATCTACAGAAAACTCCCTGCAGCTGGCAAAACAGTTGACACAATGGCTGTTATCCCACTTCTCCACTGCTCACATTGGGAGAGGGGAGAAAGAATAAGGCTGGGTCTCATACTCTGATTTATTGCTCTACCACTCTTGGTTGCTATGTCATCTCAGGGACACCTGTGCATGCAGTGACACCTGTATATACAGTGACAACTAGCTGAGGCCATTAGCTCCTGGCCTAACTACATTTTGAGCAGAAACTGAACAAGAACAAAGCAGTCTAGATGAAGTACTGCACTGAAAGAGAATGGCATAAAGTAGGCAATGTTTGAGGTAAGAAGACTAAAATTCTGCCAGGGCCCTAAGCAGAGCTGTTGCCAAGCACGCAAACCTCCCCATCACCTTACTGCTCTATTCTTCACAGCCACAAGCCACCCATCTGTATGTGGAGGGCAAGGTGTAATCATTCACTGTAGCAGGGAAAAGCTGTCTGTGTGTGCAGAGCTGTCTGACTGCCGGGCACTGCTGCGGACTGGTGAGCTTCGCTGTTCTCAGCCTGGCCCTGGCAGCCTGACTTGCTACAGGGCATGCTGAAGGAAATGCAAGCTAATACCCTGAACAGGAACAAAATGCTGCCTCATCACAGACCTTTGATCTCAACCTGTATTTTATTCACCTCAAACCCATTTCCGGATTAGACGTGGGCACTGAAGCCTCATTTTTTAANACAGAACTTACTTTTCTGCTTAAAATGGAGCATATAAGGAGGAGCATTAAAACCTTCTCTAATTTTAGGGATTTTTTTTTTTTTTTTTTTTAAGGAGAGAGACATTTAATTTCTTATATTAATTTCTCCAATAAAGCACACAGTACTTGTCAGGCAATTAAAGGCTGTGCTTCTCTTTGGCAGATAGCACTGTTCTGTAATTCCAACCTATTCATATCCCTCAGCTCTCCTTTGAAAATGCCAAGATTTCCCTTCCTTGCGAAATGATGAAAGGGATCTGTCAGCTGTGGGGGGTTTTAAAATAATTGCAAGTACAAAAATGGCAAGTAGAAAAAAACTTGTTGGGCAGAAAAAACACCTGAGACTAGTGCAGCACCATATATACCCCAGAAGAGCCCTTGCTGATTTCGGGCCTGTTTTGATGGATTCACCTGGTGACTTACAATGTTCATCTGTGAATCAATGACATCACCACACTGTTTCAGCTCTCAGAGCTGCACAAAACAGAGCTTTTTGCAGTAGTATTTGGATAAGAGACGGGTGATGGCATTCTGGGTGCTGCTTGCCGAATATCCATCCTGTAAGGCTCCACACTAGTGCTGCTCCCCTCAAGGGAGCCAACAGGTGACATAGTACAGACAGCAGTCATATCAAAGTCAAGGAGTGACAGAGGTTTCCTATGGAACACTAAGTTTTGCAGTCTCTGTCAGAAGGGAGAAAAAGTGTGTAATTTGTCTTATACTTACCTCCATGGGCTCTGAACTAGCTATGTCTACTTCATTGCTACTTTGCTACCCAAACCTAGCAAGGTTTTCTGATGACATTTCTGGCTTTAGGCTTTCCTCTTTAAACACAGAAACACAGCAGAAGCCAGATATTAAGGGCTGTCTCTTCAACAGCCCTCTCTGCGGCATGAATTGAACACAAAAGGATATATCTGTTGTAGACAAAATAGAAAGAGTTGCTGGGATACCTCACTCACCCTGACACAGAACACAAGGACTTTTTATTGAAAAGCACAGGTGAGAGACTGAACAGTGGAAGAAGCTCACAGACCAGAACTATGTGCCAGTGGAGATAACTACCTGATCATCCAGACGTTTCTCCAAAGATCACACTGTGTTATACACGGATAGCAATGTCAGCAACATGCAGTCCAAATTCCTTCTCCTGCTCCAGCTTTCAAAGGGGAGGCAGAAGATGAGAGAATCTCATCTGGGTTCCCTTGTAGTGCAGATGATGATGAAATGGATTTTCCCCTCCACAACACCAGTAACAGGGTGCTCAGAGGAGAAAAAAAGAAGTCTCCCAAAAATCTAAAGTAGGGATCACTACATTCAACATCTCCCTGAGACACTTGATTGCTTTTGACTCTCATGGCAGGTGGCAGTGGAGACCTGACCTTACCCATGAGTAGAAACATGGCTTATCAATCCTATGCTTGGTTTATCAGTACTACAGTTTGTCCAGATCATCAACCACCTGGCTGAGGGCAGCTTAAATAACACCATCAACAAGGTCCAAAGCTGTCTTTTAATTTCTACAATAGAATATCTATTTTATAAGAAGATGTTTTATTATAATCTCCCTGGTTTCACACCCCATTATTACCCTTGAGTGCTTAAATGATATTTAATTTCAAGGACAGTCTCAGTCATCTGCTCCAAATCAATTTACCTAAAAGTAAATAACAAGCAATAATGCCATTGTCAACCAAAAATCAAGGTATATCCCTGTAGTCTGACAGTTTTGATTTTCTGTGGAAAATAGAATGAGATAAAACGAGTAATATATTTGCTAGTTTGGAATGTTAGTCCAAAATGAACATGAAGAATCTACCAGCAGCCGTAATAAAAAGATACCAAGTGTTTTTTCTTTATTTCCTCCCCCAGCCCACTCTCCAAAAGGCTACATTAAAATAGGCATTTTCTGTCAAAGTGTTTGGGTTTTTCCAGCACACTGGGATCAATACTTCCTCTCCAAATACTTGGAAAATGAGTCACTGATCAAATGTCAGCCACAATTTATTCATTGTGCAATGTTCTGATCTCAATGCAAGGCCTGCACTGTGAATATTCCTAGACTTACTAAGAGCCTGTTCTGGTATTTCTCCCTCTCTAAATTGCTTTTGTTCTTGAATGTCACCAGAGCATCTTAGTGGACACATGCAGTCATAGCAGTTTTCTTAAGACAGCCAATTGTTTACTAAATAATTCATCAGCTACACAAAAGCCAAAAAGGGGCAGAAAATCTCCAGAATGAAACAGCACTTTATGCAAATCAGTGTTGCTAATACCCTTCAGTTTCTGGAGGCAAGTGGTGCTTTGCACAGAGCTTGCAGAGCACCGTATGCTCAGCAGCTCAGGCTGGGCACACAAGGCAGGCTGGAGGCATAGATTGGTGTTTGCAGCCAAGTGAGTCACCTCGCTGGTAGTGGCCAAGCTGCAGACATCCTTGCCATGGGATATCAGTTCCTAAATGTGGATGTGCTTTCCACATCCCTAGCAGCTCTGCACAGCATCCCTTCCCCTCAACACACTGTGCAGCGCTCTCACCCCACTGTCCCACCCCAACCTGTTGCTACCACAGCACAACATTTTGAAGTTCTGAAGGCAAGGAATTATTTTCTCCCCTGGGTACAATAAAATGCAAATTTTCTGCAGATGACAAGTGCCTTGGTTCCTTGTCCTTGGCCAACTTCTTTTTTCTGGGGTGGAAGAAGTGGAATGAGCTGTGCAAGGAAAAGAGCTGACATCCTTCCAGGTGGAGAAGTGAAGACAGACTGGAAACCCTCATTGACTGACAGTACTTCCATGTTCTCTCATAATCTGGACACATCTGGGAACATCTGGTTGTCTGCTTCTGGAAAACCAAGCCATTCCTTGAGCAATGGAAAGAACAAAGCACGTTTTCCAGTGTGTCTCCTGTGTGGGTTCAGTTACACTTAACATAAGCTGTCTCCTCAGCAGGAAAGTGAGTGACTTCTGCACCTCCTTCCTAGGACTGGGTAATGTCATTATCACTGAGATCTCTCCTTCTCTGTCAAACTGGATTGTAACTGGCCAACATACTCAAAACATATTGGAACTGCTGGGACACACACATTGTTACTGCATAACATTAATTTTCTGAAGAAATTGGTCTGAAAATATCTCTCTACTCCTAAGCAATCAGAACGTGCCCATCTCCCTCCCTTCACCTTCATGGTCATATCTGGCTGTGCAATTTTTCATTCCATTTGTTTAGTTTACTACTCTGGATTTAATTTAAAGAATTTGTGTTGCTAAAATTACACTCACGGTGGTATTTGCAGCTGTAATTTCATTAAAAGGAATGTGCAATTTTCTGTCACAAGGGATGAGGGTGTGGGAGAGGAGAGAAAGAGCAAGACCACTCCAAAGATTACTAGTAATAGAAGTAAACCTGGCTTTGATTTAGCCAGCATCAGCCTGATGTATTTATAGATTTTCAATTACATATATCATAGCCTGCAATACATTCCTAATACTACTTTGGAACTTAAATCATTACCCTGGTTTTTGTTTTTTTCTTATCTCTCTCAAGTCTGACCACTTAAAAAAAAAAAAAAAAGAGAGAGAGAGAGACTAGGTAATGGTGTCGCCAGAAGGAGATATCAGTTTTCTGTGTTATTGAATTGCAGAGGTAACAAAGAACTGCCATTCAACACATTAAGGAATTAAATTTGGACTGGCAGTTTCAAATGGATTTTTCTGCAGCACTCAGCATTTTCCTATACCAGGATTTGTTCTGGAACAGCTAACCCTGATGCTCCACTCTGTGACAATGCTTGTTTCAGAGCAGATTAGATTAAGTTAGTATACTTAGGCCAGCCTGAGAACGGCTTATGCACAGGGAGTGAATCACAAATCACTCTTTTTCTTTATGTTAATCCCATAACATTAACCAAATTAATGTCCCTTTGAAGACAAACATTTGTTCTTTGTCGGCACAGGAACATTTGAGGAAATTAATTCAAAATAACTTCGAAAAGGGATTTGTTGAATTCCTCTAAAGCCCTATGACCTCAGTTTAGTTTAATTGGGCATTAATTTGTTTAATTCAATTCTTGTCCTAAGTCAATTAAACTCACCAGAATTGTGACCATTTCAGCTCTGAAAGAGAATGCCCACACTGTGCTCTCAGCAGTTCAACTACAGCAATGGAAATTTACACCTTTTGTTTAATTTGGATCATTTTTCTTCAGTGTCCTGTGCTGCCAAGTCGTCTGTGATGCCCCAACAAGAACAAAGTCCCCTTTACTTACAAAAGTCATATGGATTTGACCTCAGATCTTTGGCTCCTACCCTTGCTGTTTGCTATCCACAGCTCCAGCCTTCCTCCCAGTACTGTGCCTAATACCACAGTGCATTTGGGGATGGAGTCAGTAGTCCTTTTTTTTTGTTAAACCACTCCGAGCTTATACAGAACCATACAAAAAAACTCAGTAGAGTTATTTTTGCCCTGGATACGTGGCATAACTTGTATCATAAGCAGACCCTTTTTCTTCAGACAGCCTTTTTCCACTGTTGAGCGGCTCATTGTGTACTTGGTACAGGAAAGGTCTTGGTGGCGTCTTCGTAAGTCCTTGTTTGTTACAGTTGCATGGCTAATTTTACTAGCAAACCATTCGTAAGAAACACTGCACTGAAAGACACAACGTTTCTATCATCTAAAAACTGGAGACTCTCTCCACATGTGGCAGGTCACACAAGCAGAATCTCGGTTTAGAGAGCCTCTATGAGATGAGGCCATAACAAGACTACATGGGAGCCCAAGAGTCAGAAGCAGAAAGAATGAAAATGGGCCACATAACATCACAAAAGGAAAAGGGAGGTTCTCTTGCCATTGCTGTGAGCTGTTATAAAAGTGTGTCTCTCTTAGGAAAGCTCAAGAGAAGATACCTTTTTTGCAAGGTGCATTTCAACCCCTCAAAATGGCTAGGAAACATGGATTCGAGAGAGCAAATTGTTACAGCTGTGCTATACTTTGCCATTGAGACATTTTTAGTTTCCATAAATGCACATACTTACCAGATAAACCTGTATCATTGTATTGGGTTTGCATGGCAAGGTTTTGCTAGCAGAGGGAGCTACAGAAGTGGCTTCTGTGAGAAGATGCTAAATGCTTACTCTATGTTCAACAGAGCCAGTGCCAGCTGGCTCCAGGACGGAGCCACCACTGGCCAAGGCTGAGCCCATCAGCAGCAGTGGTAGTGCCTCAGGGATAATGTACTTAAGAAGCAAGGGAGGTGGGGTAATGAAACAACAGGGCAACAGCAGTTGCAGATGGAGAGAAGAGTGAGAGTATGTGAGAGAAAGAGCTCTGCAGACATCAGGCCAGTGGAGAAGGAGAGGCAGGAGTTGCTTCAGGCACCAGAGCAGGCATTCCCCTGCAGCCAAAAGTAGAGACCATGGTGAGGCAGCTGTTGCCCTGCAGCCCATGGGGGTCCACAGTGGAGTAGAGATCACCTGCGGCCTGTGGACGACCCCATGCTGGAGCAGATGGAGAAGGAGGCTGAGCCCCCAGGCTGTGACTCCACAGTGGAGCAACTTTGCTGGCACAATCTGATGACCCCATGGGGCACCCATGCTGGAGCAGTTCATGAAGAACTGCAGCCTCAGGAAAGGGCCTACATTGAAGAAGATCCTGGAGGACTGACTCCCATGGGAGAGACCCCAAGCTGGAGCAGGCAAAGAGTGTGAGGAGTTCTTCCCTGAGAAGGAAAGAGCAGCAAAAACAACGTGTGATGAACAGATCACAGCCGCCATTCCCTGCACCCCTGCAGCACTGGGGAGTTGTGGAGGAGAGAGAATTTGTGAGTAAAGCTGAGCCTGGGAAAAAAGGAGGGGTGGAGGGAAGGAGTTTTAGATTCGGTTTTATTTCTCTTTACCCCACTCTGATACGATTGGTAATAAATTAACCTAATTTCCCCACGTCCGTTCTGCTCATGACAGTAATTGATGAATGATCTCTCCCTGTCCTTATCTTGGCCCCTGAGCTTTTCATTATATTTTCTCTCCCCTGTCCAGTTGAGGAGGGGGATAGAGCTTCTGATAGAACAGCTTTGGTAGGCACCTGGCATCTAGCCAAGATCAACCCACCACTACCCCACTGCAAAAAGAAGTCCTGCAAATGTGGAGACACATAAAGTACACAAGCTACACAGAATAGCTGAGCCGTACAAGGAGTCAGCAGTTAAAATAACTCTTATTCTATCTGTTTCCAAAACTGCTTTTCCTCCAGCAACTTGTGGAACTTTGGCAGTTTCGCAGTGGAACTAGGAAAACTAGAAGATAAAAGGCAGCATAGGAATTTTGTTAAGAGCTTCTTATAAAATTCTCATTAATCATTCAGCAATTCTGCATTTAAAAGTCATCCAGCAAAATGTCTGCCATTTTTTTTCTAAAGATGAAAGGCAGAGAATGGTAGTACTCCTTTTCTTTCCAGAAAGGAAATGGGAGGAGGGTTGGCATAGATGCGTGCAAGAGAACAGTGGCTGGTGGAACATGTTTCAGTGATCTCCATAGGCGTAAAAAAGGTCATTTTCCTGCTGGCTGTTAAAGACACTAACCAGATCCACAGCTCTATTGCTAAGCATGGATCTAAAGAGGGCAAGGTATTGCATTAACTGGTGACACTCTGTTTTGCTTGCATGGCATTTTCAAGGCTTGATTAATTAAAGGGAAAAATATTCTAATGAATATACAACAATTGTAACAACATCCGTACCATACAATGCGCTTTCTGCCCAGACAAGACAGAGTTTTGCATACCCAGTTTCCACTTCAGGATGTCCTGTAGGCATGTTCCTGCCCCTCATATTTGCAACTATGCACAATTACCTTTCTCCATCAGCTTGGCCTTACATGGCTTTCCAACCTGATCAGCATGTACACAGCAACAGTGTCTGGCTTGTAGATTCACTGCAAGGTGGAGGGTGCAACAGAATTGGATGGAAATCAATAGAGGATAGCACCAGGAGTCTGGGTATAAATCAGCCTGACAGCCATGGATTTTAAGGAGTATAAAGGATTAAAATTGGGGTCTGCTCTTGGGTGCTTCAGAAGAGGCAACTTGGATATTTACAGACTCTTGAAAGAGGTGAAACATCCTAATTTGGGTTACCTGTGACCTGCTTAGGTCTTTGGAAAACTTACCTCTGCCTGCTTGTGATACTGCATGACGTGAAGTGAGCTGATAGCATCTGAGGCAACATGCTGGGAGAAGCCAGTCATTCATTATACCATTACCTATCACATGTAGTTGTCCTGCTAGATTCGCCTGTGTTTTCAAGACCACTTCCCCACTCCTTCCTTGCCTCTGCTGCTTCTCCAGGATCTTGGCTGTTGTTTGCTTTTCTTCTTACAATTTAGCATTCTCATGCAATTACATATGGTTTTCCACATACCATAAAAGATGTTGCCACTTGCAGTACCAAGAATGTCTGAGGAGCAGAAGGAGCCAATAAATAGCAGAGTACAAAGGTGCCCTTTGCTTGAACTGACAGCTCAGAAATTTGAGCTGAAGTGAGTTTCTGCCAGGTTTACAAGCAGAGCAATCAGCCCAAGAACAGTAACTGGTTTAGATGTGTATCTCCAAAGAACAACAATCCCAAATAAGGAATTACCCCTCAGACAGAGCATATAAATCCAGTAAGCTATAGCATCAAGTTCATTGAGATTCAAGTTGTATTAAGCCTAGTTTCCTCAGTTTGACTTTTTTCCAGCATTTTGCTACTGCAGATAAATTTCTTCTTCTTGATCAGTGATGACTTTCCCAAGAGTAGACTTAAGATCTCATGGACAGCCACAAGTACACTTTGAAAATGCAGCCCTTAACAAGCTTATCCTACCAACATATGTTCACACGGTTACCTTTGGTGAAAAGTCAGCCTGCTGCTGCTAATTCAGAAGATTCAGGGCATGTTTTCAGCAATACACCTTTCTGACTTCTCCAGCTTCTGGCACAAGGCAGTCAAGACCACAGGACAGTAGCAACTAAAGTCCTGAATGTGATTGCTGAGTTTGGTCCTTGCAACAATCCTCCAATCCTTGGAGGATTATACTCGCACATGTCTGTATATCTCAGGGCATATCGAAGGCTGTCTCATCTTGTAGCAAATCTTCTTTACTCTGGGTGTGTTCAAGCCCATACCAATAAATGTACTCCTTAGTTATTAACATGTCACACAAAGAGCAGTGTTCAAATCCTCTCTTTGCCTGGAGACACCTGAATGTGTGACCTGCCCTGTGCAGGAAGTATATTTTCGCAACATGGAATCATGCAGGTTGGAAAGGATCTCCCTGATCATCAAGTCCAACCTTTGACTGAATGCCATCATGTAGTACCATAGTACTAAGTGCCACATCCAGTTGTTTCTTGAGCACTTCAAGGGCTGGACGTGAGTGACTCCTCTGCTGCACAGCACATTCCAATGCTTAACCATACTTTCACTGAAGAAATTCAGTGATGCTTCTGATGTCCAACCTGAATCTCCCCTGGTACAGCTTGAGGCTATTTCCTCTTGTCCTGTCACTAGGAGTAGAGACTGACCCATACCTGGCTACAACCTCCTCTCAGGTAGTTGTAGAGAGTGGCAACTCTCCCTTTTCTCCAATCTAAACAATCCCAGCTCTCTCAGCCATTCCTCAAATGATTTGCATCATGACATAGCATGTTTCACAGCCGTCTCAAACCTTAAGTCTACTGTCTGCCTACCTTCTTGAAGTAGGTTTAAATAGTGAGTGATACAAGAAGACAGTGTTCTAACCAGTGAGAAAGTGAACAGAAAATGGTATACCGTGCCCAGTCTCCCTCCTTCATACTTTGCAATGTCCTTCTTTCCCGGTCATCCCTTTCCTTCTGAAGGAAAGCGCTCACCTAATTGCAAGGTATAGCATAAGAACAACATTTATGACTCCTCAGGACCACTGTACCTTCCCTGAAGACTTCATTGCGTCTCTTACCAACTGATTTCAGCACCCTGTATTCAAGTGTGCTAGATTTCATAAGTAATAATCTTAATGACCTATCTATCCTTATGCGTCAGAGGCAGTTTCACCGTAGGACATTGAAAGGAGAGACAAATTCCTTCCATTTTCCTCTGTCTCCTACCACTACGCAGCAGCTACTGTAATGGCCATTCTTCTATTCTGTACAAAAAGGCAAATTTTTAGACTTCTGAAGTCATCAGCCCCAAGGAATTCTCTTGGCTTGCAGATTTCCCATTCTCACCACATGTGCTTCAAAAAGAGCTGCCTTGGACTTGTTTTGAACATTCACTCAGCATATTTGCAATGAAAAGATACATTGCAGATAATATGTATAATATATATTATACATAACAGCTTTATCAATAGATAGATAGATGGATATGTATATTAGCACTATGCAGAATTATATAGATAAGTATACATTTTTCAGTATCCTCTTGCCCTTGCACTGAAAGCTGATGGTTATTTTCTGGCAAACCTCTGATAATATTTTTCTCATCTAAATTTTGCCTTCCTAGTTGAAATCTGCATCAATCTCTGAAGATTAATAAAACAAAAAGGCACTACTGGAGGTTGCTGGAGGACATTTGTCTTTTAAATTCTGATAAATTTAAGTGCTGGTCATTAATTTTTGTGTCCCAGAGGAGTGCCTGGAGCCTGAAGAATAATTTCATTCCAACAACTTGCATAAAATTTTGCACTGCACTTTGGATCCAAGCCAGGCTGTCAAGATTGTTATTTATTGCAACTAGTAAAATGATTCTCAGCTGTTGTAATTTGGAGATATTCGAATGACTTTGGTGGAGCAGTGCTCATTTGGCTTGGCAGCCCAGCAAACACCCTGTAATAAGAACTAACAACACTGACATGTCAGCTACCGTCACAGCAGTTACCAGTGGATTTTTAATTACTCAGGGGAGAAAAGGCAAAAAGGAGAAGGCAGCTTTCTTACAAAGACATTGTGAATTAACTGCCTGGCTCAAGGCTGCGATGTTGTAAGGCTCTTCTTTCAAGCATTTTCATGCTCACATACTCCCTTTTTTTTCCAGTTTTTCCATTAAGCAGCCCATGGCCAGCAGTACTGATTAAACCCATCTTCTTTCACTGTAGGGACCTATGGCCCTCCTTGGGTCTCAACAAACAAGAATTAAAGCAAAGCCAAGAGACAGTTATCCAAGAGAGAAGGTGCAGTCAATAAGAGGAAAAAGGGCATAGTAAGGTGGTGATGCTAACAAGCTCCATCAATCACCATTGTTAAGAATGGTCAGTGATTTGAGGCGAAGAAGAAACCTGCAGGGGCAGGCTATCATATCCTGCTGTGCTAATACTTCAGACCACTTTAGAGGTGACTGTTGTATGATGTGAATTCATGGAAATTCAATCTCTTCAAGCAGAAGGTATCTGCTCCACTATAAAACTGCCAAAGGGAAGCAGAAATCTCTGAAAAATGTCGAAAATGTGTCCAGGTTCTTCCCAAGCCAATTGATTCTTCATCTCAGCCACTGTCTGCTTGTAGAAGCAGATCTTAATATTCATGCTGTGCCAGGAGAAAAACAAGCTAAAGGTTGACCTTCATCTTCTTGCAGCATGGAGCATTTGCTTTTAGGATGCTGGCTGCTGCAGATCCTGAGCCCTACCAGTCAACCTACACCTGAGCCACACGAGCATGAGAGATTAAACTTGTCTTCTTCCTGCTTAACACCTGGTCTAAGTGAAGACAAGCTTACAGCTGTGTCTTTCTAACTGATACAGGCTAGGTGGCTGACTCCATGAGTTTTCTGTAATGATCTCTCCTCACATAAAACCTTTCTAGCTGACTTAGCTAGACAATGATGTCATTCTTCCCCTCAAATAAACAGAGTTCCGAGCTCTTAAAATCAAAGGCAATCTCTTCTCATATTCCCCCTGGACTAGATCCCAACATCTTTGCAGACTACATATTTGTGCCCCCTGTTATTTTGGGTCAATTTTCAATGTGTTACATTTGGTTTTATGTTTCCCCATTCATTCTGGCCACCTGATCAATGTGTTAAATAATCACAGAATCACAGAATATGCTGAGTTGGAAGAGACCCACAAGGATCATCGAGACCAGCTCCTGGTCCTGCATCTCCAAGAGTGGCACCATCTCACACCGTGTGTTTGAGAGCATTGTCCAAATGCTTCTTGAGGTCTGCCAGGCTTGGTACTGTGACCACTTCCCTGGGGAGGCTGTTCCAGTACTCAACCACCCACTGGGTGAGAAAGCTTTTTCTAATATCCATCCTAAACCTTCCCTGACACGACTTCAGACCATTCCCTTGGGTCCTGTCACTGATCACTACAGAGATCAGTGCCTGCCCCTCCTCTTACCCTCACAAGGAGTTGTGGACTGGAGTAAGGTCTCCCCTCAGCCTCCTCTTCTCCAGGCTGAACAAGCTGACTTTTGTTCAAGTGACCTCAGCCACTCCTCATACAGCTTCCCCTCGAGGCCCTTCACCATCTTTGTTGCCTTCCTTTGGACACTCTCTAAGAGAATAATACCTCAATATAAGGTATTATTTGAGGAGCCCAAAACTGCACTCAGTATTCATGGTGAGGCCACACCAATGCAGAGCAGTAGAAAACTTGAGGTGATACACTCCAGCAGAAAGTGTCAGAGCTGTTAATATGACAAAGTTTTTTGTGCTCTGTGGTTTCTGACATCAAGATTCTTTGCAATGGCTATAAGTTTTGGCAGTCAGTTAGGCCATTTATTGCTTTAGAGGTCTCTGCAGCCATTATGGATCAAAGTTTGACTGGCGTGGTTCAGGGTGGCTCCATTAACTTTAGTTAAGCAACACAGATTTCTGCCTACTGAAATTTTGGTCCTGCATCCTTTTCTCTTTCTCTTCTGCCTTCTCCTCAGAATCTGTGTAAGGATCAAGGAGGATGAGATTTTCAAATCTGCTGAAGCGCATGGGGTGATGAGCTCTCACCAACATTAATGGGAGCAAGATAGCAAAATGTCTTATTGTTTTGCAGATTTAAACTTCAATGTTTAGTAAGTGAAATGGTTTAATTCCCACAGTGCAGTGCTAGGGAGTGATCCAAGGCCATCTGAAGTCAATATAGTTTTGCATTGATTGGGCAAGTTTCATGACCATCGTGATGAGCTCATCCCAGCCTAATGACTTCTGCAGGTCTTATGCAGCACCTATAGGACTGCCTGGCTTCTCATTTACTCTCTCTTCAGTATGAATCTGACATGCTGGGTGCTATAGACCTGACTCAGCAGCTATCAAGCATTCTATTCTCTTACTTTTTTTAATGTTAAGAAAACAAATAATTGATTCTAGCTCATGTTTCCACCTTTTATGTCACTCCTTGAGGTCAATAGCACTCTTACTGGAAGAGCACATTGCAAAGCCTGCTTTTCTCTCCTGGTGTTATTTTTATACACCACTTTTGATCTCAGGGAATCTTTTGATCCTTGCTTCACTGATGTTTAGTAACTTTTTAACTGAATGTACTTCACTGAATATGTAACTACTTTACTCTTAAGCACATGTTCTCCTTTTGGAAAAAGGGGAGTGTAGTAACAGTGGAGAGACCACAGGTCATGGCAGAAGTCAGGATTTGAGGTGGATCTCACATGTGTATTGGCAGAATCATAGGCAGATGAGAAGAAATATAAAAACTAGAGCATAAAACCATCAGGGTTACAGAGCTTCAGATGGATAGTAAGTAAATTAGCTCCCAAAATCCTCCTAGCTGAGGTTTACCTATGTTGGCTGAACAGGTAGTAATGGAGTGGACCCAGAGAATCCTGTACTACTTTGGGTTTTTAACTGCATATGAGATTCTGACCAAGGTGCTTTCTATGTTGCTATGTGAGTTCAGAATTATGCAGGTTCTTTCCATATTCTTAGGATTTAAGCAGGCAAATAGTAAGAAGGGAAATAAAGTGACAGATCCAGAAAAATGTGAAAAAATGGGCTCAGAAATACTTACTGTTGCTCTAGTACATTTCTGCTAGAGAAAAACTATCCATTCCTCATCAGACTCAAGAGCACTCAGATCTCTGCTGATGTCTCCTTGCTACTGGGCAATGGTGACACTAACCCTAAAGGCAGAAAAATGCTCCCTCAAAGGGCCATGGTCAGGTTTACTACTCATATGAAGCTAAATAGCTGACACTGCTGTTGGGCTCCAAAAGCAATGCCTTGCTTCCTGGGGCATCTCAGAGCAGCACAGGTGCAAGCTTTGTGCCAAATACAGGCATAAAATCCACCACCTGTGGCTGGAAGTAGGGGCATGATGTGGTTGGATGTGCACTGGGAGAGGGATGAAGGACCTCTCTACTTCCACTCCAACAGTCTGGGGAGGGGAATCAATTCTTCCCTTTTACCTTGTGCTGGTGGAGGGATGCAAAAGGCTTTACTGTGTTAATTTGGGGGTACCTGGCATTTGGCCAGGCTCAAACCATGACATATACCAACATGAGGCAGCCAGCTAGCTTGCTGAGGGGGTGTTCGTCTTGTGAAGCTTGGCTCTGCTTTGAGCAACAAGAAGAAACAGTGTCACCATTTCCGAGAAGTTTAGCTGACAATAGCAGTGATCACAACTGCTTAGCAAAGTGCTTTTTGTCACATTCTGCTAACAAAGCAGGGGTCAGGTCCTTTCTGCCTGTTGAGATATAAATATCTTAATTAGATCTTCGAAAAAGAAAAAGAAGAAAATCTAAAAGCCTGGAAGGTATTTTATAATATCTTTTTTATTTTTAGTATTAAAAGTATAACTCAAGTAGTGCTGGCACCGGGATGCATAATCCACTTACCAGGGCAGAGAGGGCTCTGAATCTGCACCACAAATGCATCATTTGATAACAGTAATGAAAAAGACACCAATCTATATCTGCAAATAGCATTAGAGCTGACTTGGTTTGAGGACCAAAGGAAGCTGATGCTGAATTTATGAGGCTGACATCTCAAACATTTGAGACCAGTGCCTTCTTTCCTCCTCTGTTTTGTTTCATCCTCCCTTACTTTTTTATTTTTAATAACTTGACCCTCTTTTCAGGTCAGCTCTTAGCCCCGTAATGAAAGCAATTTAGTCAGGAAAGGTCGCAGAGTAAAGTGGGCCTGCCTTGTCTCATGGGCTGAGCGGGACCAGCCGGCGCATGCTCGTGCACCGTGCCCTGCAGGTCTTGTTCTGGCGCTACATGGTGCAAGTGCTTTGGGATGCCCACACCACACCTATCCATGCCTGCAGTGCCCACTGCTAAGCCAGGGCTGGAAAAGCTACAGAGCCACATGGGACACATCCCATCCAGCTAGGATCTTTTCCAACACAGGTGTCTCTCTCCATCCCATCTCACACTGTCCATCACACAGCTCCCAGTGGGAGTCTCCTAAAGAAGGAGTATGTTGCAGAAAATATGTGGGATCAGGAGTGAACACACGTGGTTAAGAGAGCAAAAAAATCACTATACTGCTGCTGCAGAGTAGTCCTCTTGGCTATTATCATGTCTCCAGATGTGGTACTAGGAAATGCTGCATCAGCACACGGCATAAACCCATTCCCTTACATGAGTTTCTCCAGTTCTTTGTGAGACAGTCTGCTGTCACAATCTTCTATGCCAGTAAGTTCCAAAAATTCCCTTCTCCTCTAGAAGCAGTTTCTTTCTTTTCTGTTTTAAACCATCCTGCTTGGATCCAGTGTTGCAGGATTTGATGAGCTATGATTCCACTTTAGTTTGTGCACCTCTTTACTGAATTTGCATGTGCCTGTCTCATACCCTTCAGCTCAATCTCAGACTAATAGCTCCTACCTTTTAAGTGCCCTTTGAAAGTAACTTTTTCATCTCCACAGACATTTTAATTGCTCTTTTCTTTCCATTCTGTGTATTCAGCATCCTTTCTTGGAGACAAGAAACAAGAACTGCATTCTCTGCTCAAAATGCAGATATATTAAATTTTCCCATTCACTTCATTTTCCAGCATTTTCATGGGCATGCTGAATAAACTGGTACTGGCACTTATTTCTGGAGGACCTTCCACAAAGACCATTCAGACAAATGGGGCAGCACACAGCTTTACAAAACCACGCTGGTTATTTCTGAAAGCACTGTATTTAGCCATGTGCTCTGTGATTTTATTCTTGACCGTGGACTTTTGTCATCTTCTCAGGAGTGTAAGTCATCCATTGTTTGGTAGTTTCAGCAGCCACCCGACACTCTTGCTGTTTGCAGTGACAGTTTACACACCTCAGGCAGCAGATCAATGGGTTCACACCTGAGCTCCCACTCAATTCTCCAGTGAATGCCATCTGGTCATAAGAACTTGTTAATATCTTATTAACCACGGAGCCTGACACTTTTCAGGCTTTCAGACTCCTGGTGTTGATGCAGACTGGTACTTGTAAAATTTGCCCTTGCTCTGCCTTCTGGGACTCACCAAGTACCTGGAATTGAAGGTTACTTATTTTTGAGTGTGATTGTGCTCTCTATTTCTCTACTGACTCTTAGACACACCAAGTGTTAGTCAAATCCACCTTGTAGGCCATGCCAGTCTGAACAAAGTGCTTTCCCCCAGCTCAGAGCTGACGTACTCCTGTACAACTTCTCTCATTTCCTGTGCCAGCAGAAAAGTTTCATTATGATGAGGGATAGTCAATCCTTTCTGCATGGGTTCCTCTTCTCCAGAAAGGTGTCCTGAATCCTTACCACCTACTTCTTATACCATCACCTACCAAAATTTGACAGTCTGAATTTCTCCCCTGGCTCCTCAGCCTCACACAAGACAGGATTTCAGACAGTGCTACCAGACAGGTCACAGCCTCCAGTCTCCAGTTTCAGCACTGAAGTAGTAAAGTTCACCTCCCACGGCAGAAGTCATTTAGAGAAACAATGCTTCACAGGTGAAGCCCACTGCAGTGCTGCAGAGGGGTCTACCTTATGATCAGCAGGTGTTAGTGATGACCCAGGAACCCAGGAACTTCCTGATTATTCTTGATATGACCCTGACAGTGGAGGTTTGGCCTCAAAGATACTTTCTTCATTCAGTACTTTGCATGTCCAAGCAGATTTTCTGGATTTCTTCACACATGTTGTAAGCCATGTTGTCTGACATCTGTGTGACAGCAGCCTGAAGGGCACTTTAAGCTTTTTTCACTGTGTGAAGACTCCCAGAAAAATGACTACTGGCCTCTTTAGCTCCACAGCTCTTAACATCATGGATCATTTTAACAGGATTTCTAACAAACATTAGGTGAACACTGTGATCTGAATGGGGTCAGAGAGTGCAGCAGGGCCTAGCTCAATTTTTCTGTTTTAAAGAGCACAGGATGCTGGCAGGACCCTCCAGACTCTTGAAAAATACAGGGATTGAGTGGAGGTATTTTTTTTAAAAACACACCTAAATATCAAGCCTGTCACTTACATTTATTTCTGTGAATTCTTCCTTATACTCTCACAATAAGCTACAGAGGAAACTAACTCCAGAAAATTGGCTGAGCTGCATATGCTCCACAGTGTAGCTAAGGAACCACAGACGTTATGGAGAAAAAGTCCTTCAGCAGGGTACTGACGAAGGGACATAGGAGAGCTGGCAGAAGAAGAGGCAATCCTGGATAAACTATGAAAAAGACTACTTCCAGGAAAGCAAGGCAACTGCATCAATATTTCTGATGTGCTGATGAAATTGATCTGCTTTATCCTTGCACTTTGTTAAGGTGCTGGCACAGGAAAGGAATAGAGACTTTTCTGCTTAATACAATCGAAAGCTCAGTTGCTTTTTCTTTATTTCTGCTGGTTTGATTTTTTTCTGGTTTGTTGATGGAAAGCTTACGTACCCCTTTTCTTTTACTAAATTTAAACCAGGTTTTCCTACTAAGCAGCTGCAGACTCTCTTACATACAGGAGCACTGCCTCTGGTTCTACACGGTCTTGCAAATAGCACAAGCTGACCTAGCACTGACTGTGGAGTTACAGAGGTACAAGCTGGAAGTCATCAGAGGGGGAGAGGAGAGCTGGAGCTCCTAATGGAAACAGCTAAGTGCAATGAACTAGAGCAAGCAGCAGCTTTTACTTTCAGGTCCTAAGGTATTGCTGTTGAAAAATAAGTAACCTGGTAGTTTACTGATTTTGCTAAAAACGTGTGTCCATACACCCTGGAAAAGGAATGATTGGTCTCTACAGTACCTAGTTTGCAGCAGATTATTCAGTTCTCTAAGGTCTCAAGAGTCTCAGCTGGTCTCCATCTCTCTCTTAGGAGGAGGTCAGTAATGGTGCCCACTCATCTACACTCATGGAAAAGGATCTAGCGACCCAGACGGAGCTCCCTAAAAAACACACAGTTGTCCAGGCTTCAGGCTGTAGGGAATGCCTAAGATTTTCACTGCATTGTAGTTGAGATAGCAGTAGTGTCAGATGTGATCAGGTGGACGACCTGCTCAGCCTGGAAGCAGAGCTGCGGGATGAAGTAAAAGGTTAAGCAGTATTACAGCACCATAATGGGCAATAAACTGCTGGAACCAAGCTCTAGCCTCCATGAGACAGGAGCAGCCACCAGAAACAATGCAAGGTCCAGGGAAACCCATATCCATCCTCCAACGAGAAGGTAGTAGTTGTAAAGAAAGGAGTAAATGGAGGGTAGTCCACGGTTGGGGTGCAAGCAAAATTGTTTTTCACCCACCTCACTCCCCCAGTGAGGTGCCTCTGCACAAAAAGTATGAGCCTTTGTGCATGGAAGACCAGCCAAAGGATGAAGAGGATGAAAGTCTGGTAACACCAGAGGTGTCACCACAATTAGAAATGTGTACTTCCTCATAGTACAACAACTTCGAAGAGGAAGAAAAGACGGATTATGGTTGTAGGCAGTTCCCTTCCAAGGTGAGCAGACCACATATGCTGACTGGGCCCAGCCCCTAGGGGGTGTCTGATGACTCTCTGAGGCCTGGGTTAACATCAGCAGCAATCTTTGTAGACTGGTGAGGCCCCAGACTGGAGCAGGGCATCTCACCCCCCACAAGAGTTTATCTGTTGTTTGTTTACCAGTCAGATAACTCAAACAGGACAAGCTGTCTTGTAGGGAGTTATTTTGGTGCCATGGGGTTAACACTGTTCTGGCATCTCCCAGCTGCCAATAAACATCTTACTGGCGAAGCGAGGTCTGGAAGATAAGCTGGATTTCCAACAGATAGACACCTCCTTTTATGACTATAAAAGTGACACCAAACTTTCACAAAGCAGAAATCTGTTATAAATTTCCCTGGCATGGAGTTTCTGCCATGAGTAGGGATGCTTACTTCACAGTTACTCCCCAGGGGTTAAGTGAAAGGAATCTGTGTACATTATTGTCATTACAGTGGTAAGTTACATTTGACTCCTAATCAATACTATTTTGTTTGCTGGCTTTAATATAGGTACCTTGATATAGTGCACTGTTTTACGTCTTGATGTAATCTATCAATAGTTCTTTTTAGTTTTCTACTGTGTAGCAAGTAACTCTGATTAAGAACTTTAATCTGTTATCTCTTGTCTGTTTAATAAATAATTCACTTTTTAAATAGACCTGATCTGCCAGCCCTGGAACTTGAGGGCCAGAGCAATTTCTTGAATTTAGGGTAAGAAAATCTGAGGCTACGGCAGGGCTTGACTGAAGCTCCCACTTGTGCTGTGACAACTACCCAATACTGATCTTCCTCATTGGAGGTGATGAAGTGGCAACATATAGTTTGAGGGCAATCAAAAAGATCTTCAGGATCTTGGGACATTTAGTAAGGAAATTCTCCTTATATACATTCTCCTCAATATTTACAGTTGAAGGCAGCACCATTAGCTGAGTCTATTAATACAGGCTGGTGTCACTGCCAAAATTTGCTGGTTTTGACAATCAAAGGTCTGTGAAGCACTAGGCATGCTGCCGTCAGATGGGTTTTGCCTTTCTTAGTGAGGAGTCTTTGCTAGGAAACTAGTGGGGCTCATTTGTCCCTGGCAAGCTGTAGGACAGGATGCAAAGGTTAGAGAGTCAGGGTGCTAGTGAGAGTGGTCTGCCAGTGATTCCAAACTGTGTGAGCCACATCAGAGCAAACTTACAGTCTTACAGAGACAAGCCAGGGACCCCTGAGGTAACAGAAGCCCACAGGGAAACACCAGAGAAATATTTTAAAAAATAAGGGATATTCCCCGAGGAAGGCAACAGGGCTGACAGACCCACCGAAGTGCCTCTACACCAATGAACGCAGCAAGGGCAAAAGCAGGAGAAGCTGGAAGCCACCATGCTGCTGGAGAAGTTATGACCTTGTTTACGTCACTGTAACTTGGTGGCATGAATCCCATGGTTGGATTGCAACTATCAATGGCTACAGGCTGCTCAGAAGAGACAGGGACGGAGGGAAGGGGGGGAGGAGGGAATGAGGGAAGCAGGGAACGAAGGAAGGAAGGAGGGAGGCAGGGAGGCAAGGAGGAAGAAAGGTGTGGAAGGAAGGAAGGTGCGGAAGGCACGGAAGGAAGGAAGGAAGGAAGGAAGGCGCGGAAGGAAGGAAGGCATGGAAGGAAGGAAGGCGTGGAAGGCAGGAAGGAAGGCAGGAAGGAAGGCAGGAAGGAAGGCAGGAAGGAAGGCAGGAAGGCAGGAAGGAAGGAAGGAAGGAAGGAAGGAAGGAAGGAAGGAAGGAAGGAAGGAGAGGTGGAGGGGTTGCTACCTACATCAAGAGTTGGAATGAATGTGAAGAGCTGTCTCTGAAGAGCAACCATGAGCAGGTTGAAAGCTGATCAGTCAGGATCAGAGGCTGAGGTAACAAAGGGAACCGCATGGTGTCTAACTACAGGCTGCCTGATCAAAGCAGAGTTTGCAGTCTTGAGTATTATGGGTAAAGTGAGGACTAAAGTTATGCCCTTGAACTTTAGGAAAGCAAACTTCCAACTCTTCAAGGATGTGGGATCACCTAGGAGACTGCCCTCCCAGGAATAAGAGAGCAGAAGAGAGTTGGTAGATCTTTAACAACACCTTCTGTAGAGTACAAGGAGAGGCAAGAAATTCAGCAAGGAAGGCAAAAGACTGGGATGGGAGGGAACAGCTGATTAAATGAAAGGGAAAAAAGGCAATCCATAGACAGCAGACACAAGGACAGGTAACCTTGGAAGAGTATAGAGATGGCTTTTGGTTGTGTAGAGATGAAGTGAGGAAGGCCAAGGCAAAGCTGCAACCAAATGCGACAAGGGATGCAAACAATAACAGGCACGGCTTCTACAGGTATGTTAACCAGAAAAGGAAAGTCAAAGAGGGTGAATCTCCCTGATAAACAATGCTGGAAAACTGGTAATAAAGGATGAAGAGAAGGCTGAGGTATTTAACAACATTTTTGCTTCAATCTTCAATGGCAACCTCTCTTCCCACACCTCTCTAGTAGATGAACTGCAAGAGGGGAACCGGGGAAGTAAAGTGCTTTACACAGTAAGTAAAGATCTGGCTCATGATGCCCTGAGGAACCTGAATGTACCTAAGTCTGCTGGACCCAATGAGATACATCCAGAGTTCTGTGAGAATTGGCTGATGCAGTTGCAAAGCCACTCTCCATGATATTTGTAAAGTCATGGCAGTCAGGGAAAGTTCCAGGTAACTGGAAAAGTGGAAAAACTGTACCCATCTTTTAAAAAGGTAGAAAGGTGAACCCTGGCAACTACCGACCTCTCTGCCTCACCTCTGTGCCTGGGAATTTCATGGAACAGATCTTCTTGGAAGCTGTGCTTAGGCTCATGGAGGACAGGGAGGTGATTCAAGACAGCCAGCACAGCTTCACCAAGGGCAAGTCCCACCTGACCAACCCAGTGGCCTTGAATGATGGAGTGACCACATTAGTGGACAAGGGAAGGTCTACAGATTTATCTGGACTTCTGTAAAGCCTTTGACACACTCCCTCACAATTCTAAAGAACAGAGAGGTGGATTTAATGCATGGACTGTCCAGTGGATGAGAAATTGGTGGGATAGTCACATCCAGAGGCTCAGTGTCCCAATGGGTATCAATGATAAGTGACCCCTCAGAGGTCCATATGGGGACCAGTGTTATTTAATATCTTCATTAATGACACAGATGAAGGGATTGAGTGCACTCTAAGCAAATTTGAAGATGACACCAAGCTGAGTGCAGTTGTTGACACATCTGAAGGATAGGATGCCACCCAGAGAGACCTGACAAGACAGAAGAATGGACCCATGGGAATCTCATGGTGTTTAACAAGGCCAAGTGCAAGGTGCTCCACCTGGCCTATGGCAACTCCCAGTACCAATTCAGGCTGGGGGATAAACAGATGGAGAGCAGCCCTGGGGAGAAGGACTTGGGGGTGCTGATGGGTGAGAAGCTAAACATGACCCAGCCATGTGCACTCCCAGAAAGTCAAATGTACCCTGGGCTGCATCCACAGCAGCATGGGCAGCAGGGGAGGGAGGGGATTCTGCCCCTCTGCTCTGCTCTGGTGAGACCCCACCTGGAACACTGCATCCAGCTCTGGGGTCCCCAGCTCAGGGAAGAACACAAAACTGTTGGAGAGAGTTCAGAGGATGCCACAAATATGATTAGGCAGATGGAGCACCTCTGCCATGAGGAAAGGCTGAGAGAATTGGGATTGTTTAGCCTGGAAAAAAGGATTAAGGGTGAACTAATTGTGGCCTTCCACTACCTGAAGGGACCCTACAAGAAAGATTGAGACTATTTACAAGGCCATGTAGTGACAGGACAAGGAGGAATGGCTTTAAACTGAAAGAGAGTACATTTAGATTAGAGATTAGGATGAAATTCTTTACTGTGAGGGTGGTGAGGTGCTGGAACAAGTTGCCCAGAGAATTGTGGATGCCTCGTCCCTGGAAGTGTCTCAGGACCAGCGTGGATGGGGCTCTCAGTAACCTGGTCTAGTGAAAGGTGTCTGTGCTCATAGCAGAGGGGTTGGAACTACATGGTCTTAAAGGTTACTTCCAAATCAAGTCATTCTATGATTCTATGACTTTCTGTACCATGTTTTTCTTTCTTCTTTTCGATAAACTCATGTTTTGTAATCCACACCTTTAAAAGGGAAAAATTAGGTCATCATCACCAGATAAACACTTTCTGTTTCAGTCTGACATTCTTTTAATATGACCACTAACATTTAAAAGCAGTTAGGGCTGCTACAGTGAAATACTGGTGAAAAGCTTCCTATGTGTTCTACACATGACCCTTAGCTGAAGTTAAGCTATGTACTTCTGTTAAAGGAAGTGGAGAAATTATTTTTCTCAGCCTCAGCTGCTGAAAATAACTCATTGCTCTTCTCAAAATGCAGTGTGTGTGTTCTCTCTGCCTGGGAGAAGGAAAGGCCATACCACAGGGGAGGTCAGGTTTCCTCTCCAACTGGATGTTCTCAAAACCTTCACTTAAAGAGAAAAATAAACAAAAGAAAACCTGGTGTTCTGCTAATACCTTGTGACTCCAGGAGCTGGGACATTGGCTCGCATCTTGTGGCACTACTGAGCTGGATTATGAACTCCTCATCCCTCAGCCCAGAAACAGGCCATGGTAGGCAGTCAGTACCACTTCACATTTCACATTAATGTTTCACATTTTCATTAAGGTTTGGGCCAGGAAGGTGCAATCTCTGCCAGAAAAGCATAGGGAGGCATATTGTTTGTAGGCAGCATGACAAATGCCAGGGCTCCAGAGGGACATGGCCACTATCCTCACCATGCTGCTGCTGCTATGTCTGCCATGGAAATCATGTGCCCTGCAGCAGTTCTCACGTCCAGCACAGTCAGAGGATTTTGATGACTTGGAGCATATCTTTTAGTTTTGACTTTTATCGGGATTGCTTCACCTGAAGCACGTCCAGCACAATCAGGGATGACAGCACAGAGGGCTCCTCCTGGCTGGGCTGCCTCCACACTACGTGCCACCGTCAGCACCTCAGGTTGCTTCCCTTCTGCCATGAGGGCAGCAGCTGAGTATCGCTCAGGTCTCACAAGGGCTCAAAGGAAAAACGTATCTGCGGAAGAAATCAGTTGCAGGCAACACCAGAAGGTAGAAAATATATTGATTTGCCTTTATTTCATTTATATACATTAACATATAAGTCATATTTTTTATATCAAATTAGGTAAGTTTAGATTTAAAAACTGGAGCTGACGTTTGAAGAGAAAAGGCAATCCTGAGCCAGTGGAAATCCTTAACTGTGCCCTGGAGAAGAGGGTGTTTTGAAAAGGTGAAGTCAGTCTGGGAGAGCAGTCACTTCCAAAAGTGCAGAGAGAATATTTTCCTCTTTCAGGATCATTTACTTGGCTGTTCAGAGCTAAGAACTGGAAGGTAAAAGGAAGGGAAGAAAGGTTTCATTTTCCTCCTCTAATCTATGAATGTAAACAAAACATAAAATGAGATTTATTACTGTTAAAATCTTGAAGGTCATTCTGACCAGGAGCTAAGTTCAAATAACTGGCTATGGATCATATTACTTTTGTTTAATAAATCACTTAGTTTTCAATGTTAGACATGTTATGATAAACCTTCCCTTTTGCATTATTCACTCTATGAAAATAAGAAAGTAAAAAGAAGAAATTAGCTACTTTTATTCACACATACAAAACCCCAGCTAAAATGCTGTTTGGAGGCTAACTGAATCCCAGTTCTCTTCCAGAAGTTCAATCAAGCTCACAAGAACCATGAACTAGGAACAGCAAATGGATCTCCATCAGCCTCCAAAATCATACAAAGGTAAAAATTGTTAATCTGAATAAACATGTTAAACCTTGCAAATGAGTGAAGAATAGCTGTCATTCCTGAATGTATCCCTAGCTCAGCCAAAAGATAAGCTGGACTTTATCTGCAACTGAGAATCAGACTTTCTTTGTGAAAAAAAAAACAACAAAAAAACAAACAAACAAACAAAAACTCCTCCAAAAAAACCAGAAAGTCACACATAGCAAAATGTAAGCAATAATTTAAATTTAAGCTCTCTGCTTTTTGATTTAAATCATGATTAAACATGATGCTTTAAATCTTCATGATAAATTAATTTCCCCTCTTATCAGGACTCTCCTTGTTAAACTGGCACATCTAAGTTCTCAGTCAGAAAGGCTCAGCTATTAGTCAACACTGGTCCCCTTGAAGAAGGAGGACAGGGTGGAAAGTTTAATCCTGTTTCCCTGTCCCTCTTTTTCCCATTTAATTCCATTTTCCTCTATTCCTTCTGTTATTATCATAGATTCTTAAACTTCTTTGTCAAAAGGAGTGCCACCTGCAGTTAAAATCATGGCAAGCAGAATAGATATTGCCCAGAGCATGTGGTAAAGATGTTTATTAAGTAAATGCAGATGAAGATCATATTTTGCCTAGTTTTCTTTTAGGATCTGTGTCCATGTGAAGTGTCCTCCCACTCACCCTTGCTTTTCAGGTTGCTGTTTCATGGTGCTCAGACCAAACAAGTCCTAGTATGTCTGTCCAGATAGACCTGTGGCAGAAGATTCCCTGTGCAGCTTTCTTCCTTCCAGAGTTACCCAGCAGGTCCCTGGTGTAGTGGGAGAGGACAACAGCACGGCAGCTCATGCTATCACTGCTTTGCACACCCTTTGTTTCAGTAAATGATCTGTCAGTTCTTTGTGAGATTGGAAGAAAGCAGACTTGCTTTCTCCAACAGCCACTTCAGCAGTCAAGCTTATCTAGACCCTCTCTGCCTGATTTTGAGCACTTCAACACCTGGGCACAGAGAATCAGCTTACAGCACAACACAGTCCGCCCATCTGGGGACCCAGGCCCAGCTACTTGGCAGCAACAAAGCCTGCCTGTCCATGGAAGTGGGAATGGCTGCAGAGGCACTCCCACGCCCACACACTGCCTGTGTCTCTAGGCATATCGCTAAACCTATAGAATTTTTATCTTTGTGCAATATTGCCCTGGGCATTGAGGGATTATTGAAGGATGCCCTTCCCCTCCCCAAACCTGTTTATTTGAATACAGTGCTGTCCTGAGAAGATGTTCATAAACACTGTAAAGTGTGTTTCAGTCATCTTAGGTAATTCTTTTGAATGATTTTATACATGCCTGTCAGAAACCAAAAGAGGACAAAAGGTGGCAATTTTTCACTAAAACATTTTTTCCTTTTTCAATGTCTAATGGTCCATTTGTTAGTTGTGTTCTATCATGCAGCTTCTGGCATATTCTATTATTTGCTGGAGGTCCACTTTACTGGGCTTTTACTGTTTTTAAGTAACAAGTGAAAAAAAAACAGAGGAAGAATCCCTGGTACATAGCAGGCTTCTTCATCACATGCATGGAGACAGATGCACAGTGGTGAGGCCGATGGGTGATTGCCAGTGAGAACTGTGCAGGTGACAGCGGCAGACGAGAAAATCCCCAACTCAGAATGGAGTGTGGGAGGGCAAAACCAAGGGCTTTGTCACCAAGAAGAACACCATACAGAAACAGAACTCCCTGTACAGGTCAGGGAAGATGAGCTAGACCTTACTGATTTAACGGGACAATCTTATCTGTTGCTTGAGGAAGTACTTTAACGGCAAATTAAACTTTGGACATGCTGAATAAGGGTTAGTCACATATCAGTTTGATCCTGGGTGGAGTACCAATCTGAAGATGAGAACTTTAATAATGACTTGCAGATTCTACTTGTGAAAAGAGAAGTCTCATAACATTATATGCTTGCAAAACAGCACTTACCCATTTTCTTCATATGCATAAATAAACTGTATTATTATATTCAGATTTATATTAATTTATTATTACAGTATTACTAATGTAAATATACTGATGGGATATTATTAAAATTATCAATAAACTGCAGATAACTACTGCTCGGGAGTAAGCCCAGATGTTTGTCAATACGGCCTCTCACAGTGGGATGTGTTATAGTGTGGTATGGATTTAATGTTTTCATTTTCCTCCTTTTGTGCTTTCTTGCTGTTACTGACATTGTCATTTTGCAGCCAGCTTACTACGCTTGCATCCCAAAGAACCTGCAGTGACCTGAAAGGGAGCATTTCCATTAGCTGCTATTTCTTGGAGCATAATGCTTTTAAGGATGGTAAGGCGAGGGCTACGTTCATAGGATTTTGCCACAAGTGCTGTTGAACTCAGTCCTCTGTTGTGTTAGGCAACAGAGTAGGTGCACACCACAGACAGGACTGCCTATGCCATATACCCTCCATGTGCCTCAAAAAGCACAGCCTAAAGGCCATATGGGCTACTTATGCAGTCATTGAGTACTGCCCTGGATCCAAGAGATACAGCAGCATCAGGTGATCACAAAAGCTGATCACACACTTCATTGTACAGGGCAGAGCAGAAAGAACATCAACATCTCTCCACAAATCTGTCCTGAAGGGAGAACTGTCTTCTGAACCCAATCTAAAGTTTGGTGTTAGGTCTGATAGTGTTGTGCCAGAGGCATCCACATCAATGTAAGGCTCATGCCATAGAAGACTTATCATGACTATGTGGTCAGTTACAGAAGCGGTGTTGTGGAATGGTAATATTCTTCACATCTGTCTTTATAATAATATTTAAATAACACCCAGTTTGCTGTGACTTGGTAAATAAACTGTGCAATGGTTCATGAGCTAACAATTCATGCTTTCTTGAATCTAATACAACAGCAGGTTTTGCCTTTGTTGTACAAAGAGGATTGTGAAGAGACAGCAGTCCATAAATGCAGCATACTAAAAGCCACTCACTCATGCTCACATTTGCCTGGGCTTGCTTCTTCTAGAAGTCTGAACCCTTAACTCACTTCTTGTCCTCACAAGTATTTGGGCACATCATTCCCATGACTACGTCACAGGAAAATAAATAGCGCTCTGAGTGCCTCCTTCAAAGTATACTAGAGAACACTTGTGTTTTATGCAAGCAAACATGGAGGATTGCCCAGACTGACAGGGCAGGAACCACAACTGACTATGTCAGATGTTTCCCATATGAATGACCACGTATTTTAACTTTCCTGCACAACTTCTCAGCTGAGATACCACCCAGGTGAGGGCTGGTTCCTCTCTCTTTGCAGGTGAATAAGACATAAAGCTCACACATTGGTTTAAGGGAAGTCCCCTCTTTTCGAGAAGGGTGCGAGCCACCAAAGCGGCCGGCTGCACCAACAGGAAGAACAACAGGACACGCGGCAGCAGCAGGGCAGCGGCGTCTGCCCGGCGCTGGGACGGCCGTGCCCTTCAGAGGGACAGTACCTGCCCTGCAGTGGCACCTGGTGGCCCCCCGGGACACCTACACCCTGGGAGCGCCAGCAGCATGGGTGGGTGCGCTTCTCGCCCGCGGGGATTTGCCGGGATGTTTTTTGCTGCTCAGGCAGCCGGGGAAAGGAGGGGCTGGGGGCAGCGGGGAATGGGTGTTGTTAAATATTGATATTGATTCTGAGTATGCGGTTGGCTGAGGCATCATGGATGTGAATTCAGGCTAATCGACACAGGATGTATTGACCGTGAAATGCATCCGCAGGGCTGAGTCAGTCCTGTCATCTCTCAAGGTTATCTTGCCCCATCCGACATCGTGTGTCTGGGACAACTTTACAGTCAGACCCGCTGCTGTCTGGGACATTGGGATGTTGGTGCACAGTTACAGCATTTTGGTTACCCACAGTTGTCCCTGGTACCTGGTACCAAATTAGGCAATCTCCACCCATCCACCCCGGACACCCTTCATGCACTACAGTTGCCATCCAGCCCATGTCAGGGCAGATCTCAGGGCTTCCTCTGAGCACAGCAGGTCTGTCACGTATCAGGGGACACATCTGCAGGTGAAATCTAATGTTTGATCCCCTTACAGAAGAAGTCAGTTCCTCAAAACTGGACTTTTAAAGCAGCAGAGTATTCAGATGCCTCCATTTCAGGTGTTGAATTAATTAGCCTCTTTTGAAAAGATGTCCATAGCAAAGGATACTCCAGCAGGAAAACTGCCTGAGTCTGCAAAGAGCCTGGAAAGAAATGCTGACAAGGATAATGTCCTCTGGCATATTAGCAGTACAGTTGTCATGGGCAGACAAAAAGCCATCAGGAAGCTGACCACCTCCATAGAAATGAGAAACACCTTTCTGATGGCTTTTGCCCAGAGTACAGGTATGAGTACTTTCAAACAGCAGCTTGCAAAAAGGTACAGAGCAGGCACAATTCAGCCTCTGGCTGCTCTCCACTGATGCTGGAGAGGACTTCAAAGGCAAAATATAGCCTAGAAGGCTGAAGAGACAAGAAGTCACACACACACACTTTCGCCTAGCTTTAGAGGAGCTGTATTGGATTCTCCATAAGAAGAAACATTTCTATAGCCTTGCAGCTTTCCATAGCATCCAAATCACTGCTGCTGCTGCTCCTGTAGTGCTCACCAGCACCTCTTTAGCTGGCTTCTGGCCCAGAAATCTAATTTTTTGCTCTAGAGCACAGCCCTGATGTCAGGCAGGAGGCATGCCTTTCGGACATGTGGGACAGGGGATGCTGGAACAGCTGCAGCATGGGGTCATAAATATACCAGAGTAACCCCACCCAACGAAACCAGTTGGCTCTGCAGTCACCACCATCCTCCCATTATGCCACCCAGTTATTTTCATTATCTACAGTCTTCTGTGTCCTGGTGCTCTCACAAGCTCCCACACTGTGGGCTGGTGTTTCAAGCATTAAGCCTTTACCCTGGATTTACATTTATACTATTCCAATGACGTACAGCAGCTCCTGAGTAGGATTACATTACATTACACTTAGTATAAGCCCCTTTGCAATGCCCCAGCAGTATAAAGAGGATCCACTGACTCATGTTTCCTTCAGGGTTAGTTCTGTGCCACCAGGTTATTGGACAAATTTGCTATTGGATGAAGTTTTAATCAGTTTTGGTTAGCAATCCTAGAACAGATGACACAACCTCGGTCACAAGGACGAAACTGAATTTTGTATTTGTGTGAATAAAATAACACTATATACAGAGGTGGGGATAGTGTGTATATCCCACTCAGTGTGGGGATGGGGTAGCAGCAATTTCCACCATGCCTGGTGAGTTTTGAGAGTTCTTCCTACCGCAGTAGGAAAAGTCCAATCATTTTCTTATAAAAAGGATTCTTAAAATCCCAGTCATAACAGCAAATCATGTAGACATCATCTTCCATCATCTCTGAGCTAGGCAAGCCTCAAAAAGATAAAGTTTTGCTCTGAAGTGCTTTCATCTATTTGCTTTCTTTCACACCCTAAACTTAAGTTTAGGTCATCTCTATCATGGTATTTCCTATCCACCAAGAGTAACACCCTGTTGGACACATTGCTTTTCCACAGGAGGCTGAGGATGGGCCAGGAATGGGACCTATAAATTAAAATGTTCTGCAGCACAGGGGCAGCAACTCCCTTTCCTTTGGCCCTGCGCTGGCTGCCCCAGGTGATATTTCAAGCCTTTGCTTCCTACTTTGAAAGAGTGGAGCCCAGCAACCAAGAAGCACTCCTGAGACTGGAGAGGAACCCTCCCTCAGTGACAATGGTCCCAGCAAAGCTGTCTTGCACACCTGTTCCCCATGCCACAATGCCTCAAGGGTAATGGACCAGATTCTCCGTGGCAGAGGTTCATTTGAAACTGGAGCAAGGCTGTGCAACCAAACAAAAGTTTGAAGACACAGCCTCAAGCTGCACCATGAGAGGTTCAGGTTGGACTTTAGGAGGAATTTCTTCACAGGAAGGAAAAATAGACATTGGAATGGGCTGCCCAGGGAGGTGGTGGAGTCACTATCCCTGGAGGTGTTCAAGGAAAGCCTGTATGTGGCACTTGGTGCCTTAGTCTTATTGACAGGTTGGTGTTCAGTCACAGGTCAGACTTTATGAATTCAGAGGTTTTTTTTCAACTTAATTGATTCTGTGATTCTGTAAAACTGCAATCTCTCTGTCACACCACCCTCTGAGTGACTCATAACCAGCAGTGACAGTCAAGATGTCCTGTGGCCACTGCGTACTGCCTGGATTCCTGGTCATATTTTGACTGTGAGCTTTGATTTTAGTCATCAGATGAGATAGTCCAATTCTGACCCCTCAGACAGAAGAAAGATTTTTCTTTCATTCTAAGAAAACGTATTTTGGGGCAATGAAGGGGCCTAGAGTCTAAATCTAATTCCTTTATTACCGGGTTTTTGCATGTACTGCACTCACACTCAGAATTAATCATCTTGAGTTTCTGTGGTCTTTGTACAAAATACATGGCATAGAGAGAAAGGATGTATTTTTGCTGACTCTGGAAAAATGGTAAACAACCAAATGTATCTGTCAGGAACAGAGAGTAATAGCTTCAAATGCAAACAACTGTTAGCAGTACATTTTAATGCATTAATAATTTACATTCCACAGAAAGTTTAATTTATGCAAAGTGAGAGTTTGGTGGCATAGTTACTAAAGGCACGTGTGATCCTGGGGATAACAAATCTATAGTGAGCCTATGACTACCAATACTTTTGGTTTCATCACAGTTTTTGCATACAGTTTGTACAGCGTCTTTCTCAAGACATCAATGTATCTTACTGGAATCCATGACAAGAACATTTATTTGCTCATTCAAATTTCAAAAAA
>VZRN01003578.1:573648-614957 GCA_013397935.1 Dasyornis broadbenti | reverse complement strand
AAAAAAAAAAAAAAAAGTCTTCTGAGGCCTACCTAGGCTAAAGAAATACCCAGAATGGCAAAATGTGCACAGCAAAATATTTAGCAAGGTTGCCAACAAAAGGGGAAAAAACATACAATTACCTTCCAAGCCTCATGACCCTGGACCAGTAATAACTAATGCAACGTCTCTCCAGCTGCTGCATACCAAGCTGCTTCAGAGCCAGTCCTGCTCCAAGGACTGCCACAGGCAGTATCCACCAGAGACCTGAGGTCACTCCACCGTCCAGCAGACACATGCTGGTAGACCAGAAGGAGATGGCTTCTCTGCTGACAACAGAGCATTGAAAAGGAGACTGACAAAGATCCCAAGCTCTTCTGGAGTTTGCAGCAAAATCCATCAAACACAAACGGCTTTCTTTAGGCTTCCCCAAACCTGCTGTATGCTGCATATCAAGCATGTTTCAGTCCTTTGAGCCTACTGCCCCATTCATTCCTCCCAGGCCGGGGAGCCATGCAACCACATTTTTGCATACCCAGGAGACCCAGAGCCCACGAAGGTTGTTCTCTATTGAAAACTATCAGAAGGCAACATGCAGCCTCTTCCCACTTAATGTGGCTTTTTGTGTATAGAAGACTAACAGGCTGAAAAGTCAAATGCCCCACAGGTTAGAGATGCCAGGTGCTTACCCCACACCTCGGCAGAAGGATAAAACGTCCAGCTAAGTCTCTTTTGATGGTGCTTTGCCCAGACTGTCACCTCACTCCAGGTTCAGGATGGACATCAAAGGAAAGGAGGTTGAAGGAGAAGGTAACTAACTTGGTTTGTGTGTGTATGTGTGTAGTTTTGGTATGGAATTGGAAAAGCAAAATGGACTGGGTTTCATGGACTTGATGCTGCCCCAACTTATTGTTTCAGGGGAAAAATTGTGGTTTTAAAAAGACCAGTTACGCAAATATTCTTCATTTTGCTTTGCTTTGCAACCTTAAGCAATCTTCAGGTCAGCTTTTCCTCACAGAGTATATGTACATACATTAAATAAGATTGATTACAAGACATTTGATTGAGCATATGCAAACTAATGTCTCTACACCTTACTTTCTTCCAAGGCCAGAGAGTAAAGAGATCAGGAAATGGTTGTAGGTTTTTAATAATTAATTCATTAACCCTGAGTTTAGACGACTAACTTAAAACAAGGTCTGCATATGAGGGTTCAATAACAGTGTTAAAAACATCTAGGGGAAATGTCAGCCAGCAGAACACAGCAGCAGAGCTCCATACCAGCCCACACTACCTAGCCTTCCAACCCTCGTGCTTTGCAGAAAGTGCACCTGCGAAGGGTGGTTCACAGGCTCTCTCTTTGCATTAATTACAGAAAGAGAGCCTGGTTTTAACCTTAGTCTGGTTTGTGAAGAGTCCCCACAGAGCACTGCAGCATGGCTCTACAATGTCAGTCATATGAGACCTCCCCACCATCACCTCATGCATATTCAGCAGCGACACACTTTTCTACAGAAGCACACAGCCACCCTCATTGTATTTCATGTCAGGCTAACGCCGTGCTACTGACAAAACAGAGCATCATGTGCACTGCAAACGTACGCTACAAGCATCAAGATCTTTGTTTTTCTTTAATGCCTGCCACAAGCAAGCTTGTTTCTCTGTAAATGCTGCATGAAGAATGAAAGCTGGGATTTGACCTCTGAAGACCACAATGCACAGTTGTGCGCCCACAGCATAGGATCGAGGTTTGTCTTGCGTTGAAATGAACGTAGTTAAAGTCCTCCTCATGTTTTTTAATCACTACTTCAGTCTTCAGCTTGCTGTTCATTTTCTAGGGCAAATACTCCATTGTGGCTTTAATGTATTCCAGCAATCTCATATAATCTGCTGTGTTAACACCCCCACCCCACCAGGCCATTCCAAAGTGTTGGCTAGTGTCAATGTTAAAGAGATTTTTGAAGAGCAAACAAATACGCAAAAATGAGCCAATATGGGGAAAGCCAGACAAGTCGCCAGAGTTCAGAGGAAGAGAGAAATTTTAAACATCAATTCTGTGCACACTTGGACTCAAAGCAATGTGGCAGGAGTGCCCCACCACCAGAGTGCTGCGGGAAGGCAAGGAGGAGGAAGAGCACTGTAGGCAATGGACAGCCCAACTGCACAGCGCTCTGCCATGAGGCAAGGGATGCAGTTATGGACTCATGGATAATGGCCAGGGGGCGACTCAACACAAGGGGTGGCATAGGGGTATCTGCTGTGGACAACCTCACCAAAAGGTGAAGCAACTCTTAGGACGTTGGAGGAAGCTTCACAATGGCAGGACCAGCTGTTCTGAGGGACTTTCCCCACTAGCAGCAGTGTCTGGAAGGGCCCCAGGATGGGGCACTAAAAATCCACTGGGAGTGGAGCCAAACAGCCAGCATTTCCACTGGGGTGCAGGGGATTCCGCACCACAGGCAGGACACACAGGGCAGGGGTGTCGTGGAGGGCAGGGTCAGTGACAGCTCAGCAATCACCCAGCAGGTCCTCGGGGACGAAACAGATGAAGATTCAGACAGAACTGGGAACAGGTACAGCGTGGCACAGCCCAGACAGGGACTTGAGACCTGAAAAAGTGTGACAGGGGAGGACCCAGGTGAGGCTTCTCCCAGTTCCTTCTCACACTCACCTCAGCTGTTTATCTAGCGCCTGATTCCAGATATCACCACGCCAAGTCAGAGTTTGCCCCAAGCACAGGCAGCCATAACCCAAGAGGGACAAACTGGAGGCTCAGGCCTCTGACATAGTGAAAATGAAGTGAAGAAATGTGAGCAAAAGTCAGCAGTGAAAAAACTTGTGTTTTGATTTCCTACATAACCAGATGTCATGGAGGACAGAAGCTACAGGAATATCAAAGGGAGCTGGTAGAAGGCTGGATGTCAAGAGGACAAGAGAGAGTAGTAGGAAGGTTAAAAGCAATCTCAACTCCCATTTGTCTGTGCCCCTGTCCTAATTTTCCTCAGGGAGAAGGACCATTTCCAAAGCTGACATCCAGGGTCACCTCCTTCCCCAGGCTTTCCCAGTCCCACCAGGAAGATGCTGCAGATTTCTCAGACACCTCCAAGCTGAATGCAGGTATCTTCTGAAGGGGCACTCTGGTCTTGAGGTTTTGTACTTCAAATGCAAAAGTCACTGTGGGCTCAGAGGCCACAAATATTTATGACTCCACGAGTAACTGATAGGTATGGGTTCAATGGAATAAATGTAAGCCCAGTAGGAACTGTCTTTGTTTCTTGTATGCCATGCCAGGGCAAAGTAGATCAGCTTGTTACCACTGTGTAACCACTTGTTACCACCGTTACACTGTGTAAGAGGCGGGACAGTATGCATTGGTTCATCCAGTACCAGCTCTTGTTGGAAGTACATAGCTTTTCTCCACTGTTCTGCTATTATCCTTCTAAGGCAAAAAGAAACCAAAAGAGAAAGGACTGTATCATCTGTGTCTGTCAAACCAAACTGGATCCCTCTGTTGGACAGAATTACAAATCTTTACATGGCAGGAAGGCTAGCATTCAGCTAAAAAAATTTCTGCTTATTCTGTCTCAGAGCAGTAGGGGGAGAGATCAACTTAGAATTCGTGATGGTCTGTCTTTCTTAGACTTGATGAGCCTGCACAAATTCTTGCCATAAATGTCCCACGGTGATGTTCACAAACCCTCCATCCAGCACAGGAGAAAAGACTATAGAAGGTGATTAAGAAATGAAGAGGCCAAATTGAGGTTGTTCAGAATTAGCATGTGGGTCCCACGAGCCTACCCTGTAAAAAGAATGTATTGTGAGAGGACTGGCAATTAAACCACAGTATACCTTTAGGCAACTGCTCTGAAGACTCATCTCTCTACTGTGCACAGCAGTGGATGAACACGTTACCTCTTCTGAAACATGGGCTGTCAACAACTTGAAATTTCAGAATGTGAGTTGCTAACCAGTTACTTCAGTCCTTCTTTCCCTCACACGCCACCAAAATACATTAAGGATAATAAAATACTAAAAACTGAGATAAATATGTCTTATATCTTTGGATAATATCTAGTTACCAGACTGCTCAGGATGCTCGTGATCTGACAGATTCCACCATGAAAACAAAGAAAAAAACCATTCAGTTGTGCAGTTCCTGAGGTCTTTAAACAACATGACTTGAGCTTTTTGCCAAAGGAGACAGCAGAACATCACAAAACAAAAAAAATAAAACAACAACAACAACAAAAAGTAGTCCATCCTTCATGTTTCAGATACTCTTTATCACCTCGGGAGGTGAAACAGAGATTCATGGTGACAGATGGGATTGCAGTTCCCTTTGCAAATGTTTTGGGGTTTATGTCTAGCTTTCAGTCCTGTAAATCCAGTGTTAATGACACTTTCCTAAAGAGCCTAGTCATCATTTGCACTGCAGACCACTCGGGAAAGTGTTTAAGATTTGCCCAACAGAGGCTGTGTGTCACACTGGCAAAACACTAGCGGTGAGAAGTTTCAGCGGGAATCCTTTGCTTAATCAAAACCAAATATATTCTCATAGAAACAATGACTGAAAGAATGAATGACCAATAGTATACTGTTCATGGCCACAAAACTTGACCTTTCCTTTACAGATTTAAAAGTAAAATTCACCAGTTATTGAGGAAATTTCCAGCAAAATTTTCCAAGATAAATAAATTTTATAGCTGAATTTCTTGGTGTAAATGCTATTTACATCCTTCCCCATTGCCACTATGTGGCTACCCCTTCATAAAAAGGTCAGGTGTTTGACAGAAATTTTAAAATAGCCTGGTGCAAGGAACAATTGCATGGAAATTATCACAGGTGAAAATCTGGTTTTCCAGCAATGTGAAGAACCCTGTATTAGTAGTTTTATTTGCCTGTGTCATTGTATGTAGGCATGTGTATGACTGAATCCCTCATCTAAATGCCTCCACTCAGTTAGTGCCATTTTGCAGATCCTGTGGAAGTTGACTCCTCCACAGACTGCGGCTGAAAGAACTTGGGATGAAAACTACAAGTCTGAACATCAAGTAAAGGTATGTTCTTTGGCAAGTTATGACCAAGATCGCCAAGTTTTATTCTTTGCCAGATTGACTAATTTGAGGTTTTCTGTGTTAAAATAAGAAGGCTGTTTGCCTACTTCTCCCTGGGCCTACTGAAGACTTTTCAGCACCAATGGACTCTGTATTATCCCTGCCCTTTTAACCATATCATTTCATGTTTATACATGATACAAATACTATCATCAGAACACAACTACATCATCAGAAAGGAAAGAAGAAAAGTCAGATCAAAGCCAACCCTATTTCTGGGGAGTAGAGATACTCATGTGTTCTGCTTAAATTTAGCAAAAGATGGCAGGCAAGCCTGAGCCAGCACGTTTTTCATTCAATCTGTCCCTGGACACAAACAGATGGTGTTTCCTTGTGCCAGCCACTAATGTACTTTACACTGGCACTCAGTGTCAGGACACAAAGCCTGCCAAGTCCCTTGCTAAATCTGCTGTTGCCAGGAAAATTGATAATAAACAGCTAGCCAGGGACACAGGCCCAAGTTTTCAGTCTACCTTCAAAGCAGTACCAGTGCAATGGTGTCAGCTGCTCTGCACCTTGTGGTTATCAATATAGCAAAGGAGGGTCCTGGACTGGGGAAAAAGGGGTCTTGAGCCCAAGCAGGCATGTATCTAAAGATGGAGGGAGAGCCATCTTCTTCAGGGTAATTAGCTGTGTGCTTAAATCTGGGCTTTAAGGACCCTGGCAACCAGGGCCTTCATGTTCAAACACTTGAACCAATGATAATGATTATAAATCATTCTAAATATAAATATATACAAATACATGTGCATATATTACCTGGTAGAATGATTTTATTGCTTAGCATTTCTTAGTGCTTCTTGAGCACTGAACATACTAACTTCAGTCTTACAGGTCTACTTCCGAAGACTACTAATCCTAAATCACAAGGTCACCTACAAAGGAAAATTCCACAGAACTCCCCTGAGGAGGTCACTCCGTTTTACAGGTCATTGTGCTTATTCTTTGAATACAAGCATCCAAAATTCTTCAGCTGTAAAATTCTTGTTCCTTTCCACCAAGTGCCTCAGTGCCCAGGCTTCTTTCTTGGATTGCTCAAAGCTTGGTATCCACATCTTTTGGAGAGAAGTCCAGCCAGGGTTTGAGGATGAGAATGAGAATGCTTCTGGTTTGGGACAGCTCAGATGATTAATCTGAGCCTCCCACCTCTGTGGCAGCCATCCCTGACAATGGAGACAAATAAAAGGGGTTATTCATGTACCTAGACAAACAGAGAAGAAAAGTGTTATGCCATCAGTAAACTGTCAAATCACATCAGTTACACTTTCCTTCCTGCTGCAGGCTCTACCCAGGTCCCTGTGGAAGGCCTCCCATAAGTGTCTGGGACAGGATCAGTCATGCTGACAAGAGCCATACGGAGTTTCAGATAAGGTTTGGCTGCAAATGGGCAGCCCACACAAAATGAAATTACAAAGCAAGGAGTTATATTTTCATCATTATATTCTGTTTTCATCTTAAATATGCACACACTTACCGAGATTTTCTTTCTAAGGGAAAAAAGCAATCTGGGCAGGACAGCAAACTGGTCTTCATAATGTTATTGACTAGAGAGCCACAAAAGCACAGGGAAGGAATAGCTGTACCTAACCTATTCTATACCTTTCCATGGTTGCATTCTTAACTCAATGAGAGGACTTATGTGCAGATTTGCACCAGATTCAAACAGCAAAGTCTGCTTAAGTGTAATGCTTGCCAGTTAGTAATTCTCATCACTTCAGCTTAACTTAATAACTTCAAATGTTTTCTCTACCTCCCTTCTACTGGCTGACCATTTAGTGTATTGCTCAGATTGTGATCAGCTAAAATATAGCCTCTCACACACAAAACCTGACTTAAACATTGTTTCAGTGTTTAGTTACCAAATCTGGCTGCAGACAACAGCATGTTGTCACTACAGGTTTGAATGTACCTACATATATACAGAACCCAACAGTCACAGAGTGTTTAAGACAGATCTGAAGACAGGGACCTCTAGCCCAGTTTCCTCTTCCAAACAGATGTAATCATATCTAATTGCCTAGAGCAAAATTGAGTTGAGTCTTAAAACACCTCCAAGGACAGAGATCCCACAACCTTTCTGGGCAACCTGTTTCCAAATATTCCAGGTCATCTAAAGAAAGTTAACAAATTAGGCTACTTTTTGCAGCCTGAAAAAACCCTCCTCCCTGAACAATTCAAGCCTTTGGCTGAAAATGACCACCAGCTCAGTGGCCAACGTCCTGTGCTCACACACTGCAGCACTGCAAGGAACACGTGTTCTGGTTGTACACTCACAGCTTCTGCCAACGCCTGTGTACATGAAGATGCACATACAACCCAATGGCCACAGAATATCGTGGCTGTTGGCTGGCCAGAAATCTGGTAACCAGAATTCCTGGGACAAACCTGACCCTAGTGTGATTTTAAAGCCTCTCTTAGACACAACCACAAACTTGCACATACCTTTTCTGTCCGTCGGACGTTTTCCCACACTCTGTTACACACCATGCACTCAAAGCTGTCAATGTAATTGTCCTGGGTGATATCTTGTACTCCCCACTTGCGTTCTTTCATTGCTGTAAGCAGTCTTGGGTTGGAAATCTCCCCTTTCAGTTTCCATTGTATGTAGGACTCATATTCTTCATCATTTGTATCCAGTGTTTTGATATAGAGTGCCAGATCCCTAGGGTGTGAAAAACTGGATACCAGGATTGCACTCTTGTTACTAGGAAGCCAGTCTACAATACTGGGAGACCCAAAGTACACTGGCACCACTCCCAACTTCAGTGGCCGCCAGAGTTTTTCAGTGATGTAATCTTCACAAATAGCATTTTCAAAAGCAAGAATGAACTTGTACTGTGCCAGTAAATTTAAAAAGTTCCCATGATCCATGGCAGCTGGATTTCTGAGATGCTGAGGAAGGTCTCTATTATGCAAACATTCCCCATAAGAGTCTACTTCAATGTGGAACATCAGCTCACGCACATAGCTGTCCCGGTCAGAAGGGGGGTTGCAGTCAGACTGCACATACACAAGTGGTGCAAGTCTTTTCCTCAGGCTGTTTTTCATCTGCAGAGGGATCATGAACCTCAATGACTTCAGGACCTCTACACCCTCAAGGTACTGGGTGGTCAGTGGCAGGTGAGAGTGGCGGCTAAATGTTGCAGTATGGTTGAATAAGGTGATGGTTGCTTCATGGAAGAGTTTGTAGTTGTTTTTTGGTGACTCTTCATGAAAAAGGGCCCAGTCATGATAGTCTTTACGAGGAAGGGGTAAGCTGTCTATACTGAAGTCAGTACCTAGACAAAAGCAAACAGTGTTCGTCCTGCTCTTATCTGTCATGTGACACTAACTACAATGACAGAGAAGTCTAGTTTTAATTTAGTACCAGTTCTACAACCATCACATTTCTGACACTATAAGGCAGTTATTTCAAAGAGCGAAATTCATGCAAAGGCACAAGAGCATAATGACAGATAAAACTGAATTTCACAGCAGAAGAATCTAGAGAAGTGGGATCAGTAGTTAGTATTAGAAGTGGCTTCCTTTCATGTCATATTAGTTTAAAGGGCTCTCATTTCAAAGGATCACTAGGAATTTTATATTTTAATGCACTGAAATGAGACTAGTAAGATGTTTGATAATCTCCTGGTTCTCTAAATAGGGGAACAGATGGAATTTCCTCTGTGATGTGAGGAAAATGGTTACTGCAGAACCCAATTTGGTTCTAGTAATAAAAGCACTAAAAGGATGTTGAAATATTGGACAGGATTAAGGAGAAAAAGTAAAATAATTACTTCAGGTCTTGAAAAGACATTGTACTGTGGAGACTTAGGAAGCCAAACTATTAACTTATCAAAGAGAAAATTAAGAGGTGATGTATGACAGCTGCCTACCAGATACATAAAGAAGTCGCTTCTGGCAGAAGACAGCTCCTCAGAGTAATGCCAATAGTAGAAGAATAACCATGCCTAAACTCTAAAAATAGTCAACTGCAGAACTTGGTAAAACTGTGGTAGAAGCCTTAGGACAAACCTAGAAGACTCTTCTCAAAGGCTGGTCTGTGCAAAACTAAAAAATACTAAAAAATACTGAAAACACTAGCTCATTAATCTGACCCTTGCTCTCCCTTCCATACTACTGCACTACTCATATGATCAGCCTTACTGCAGATTAAATGCAAAGTTGCCCAATTTCTGTCAAGATACTTCCTCACTGTCTTATAACTGTATCTGTTTTCCATTTAAGTAAAGGCACTGAACACACAAAACTTTTATTCAATATTGTCAAGCAAAGGAGTTTCAAAAATTGAAAATAACACTGAAGAGCTGGTTTAGAAAACATCACAAATTCTTTATCTTTAGACAAACTGCCATCTGTGGCAACCTAAGCTTTGTTTAGCAAACTCCATGGCTGCTTGCACCTAGGACAACTGAGAACATAATGTCTTAAACAGTTTTCAAACCAAATAAGGTGAATGGCTGGTAAGAAGATTCTATAGAGGTGGGGTAATGCTTTCTTGATGCCAGCTTCCTCCTTTCACTGTAAGACACTGATGCACAGTCACAAGAAGCAGGGTCAAATAGTAGCTGTATCTCTTTAGGGGCTATGGACCACAAACAAGTCCAAAGCACCCCAACTCTTATCAGGAACTCTCCATTGGAAGACTGCACATGCCTCATACTGTTGTATCAGACATGAAGAATTCCCACCCTGGGAAGGGATATAGGTGTTCCCATGCCAATTTAAATCTACATAACCCAGCACACTCTTTGTTTTTCAGGCCCCTACCCCCAACAAATCAAGACTGCAACCATCACTCCTATCATGGACATCAAAATAGCAATGATCGAGTCTCATCACTGGATCCGTCAGAGGTGGTATCTTTCCTCTCCACTATCTACTGTTACCCTTTCCTTCTCTTTCTCTCTTTATTTCTTTTCCCTTACATATCTTTTTTTGTGAGATTTTTATTCTTTTATAGGAAAGAATAAAAAGAGCCACACACCTCCTTTCCAACTGCAATTGTTTTAAAATAAACCTGGCTTATATATTCACACACCAGCCATTCAGTGTGGTTTCACTCTAATTTGCCTAAGGGACCTATTAACAGGAACCTCAGTTACCCTCCCTAGAGGTGGGTCATAAAACCATCTCAGTCACACAACTTTTCACTCTCCATTCTATCCCTAACACCAAAACATTCACGGAAAAAAGAAAAAAAAAGGGTGCTAGCAAAAGTCTTACATACAATACCGACCTAGAAACTAAAATATAAAGAAGATTTTAAAAATGTCCAGTGGTCCTTGCAGCTGCATGAGCCTGCCCAGATGACTCCAAAGACCACCTTATAAAACTACTATAAGACTTCACTGTTGCTATGGACATAGAAGTTAGCTATCAGAAATATTAAAATCTCCTATAGAGCAAGATCCTTCAGGAGCATCAGGTGGGGTTTTTTAAGGCCACTAAGCATTTAACCTTCTGTTTTCTACTCAGGTCGTAAGTCCTCAACACTGAAAGGATGAAGGGCTGTGCCATTCAATGAAAAAATGCTATTTGCTTCTTCTGTTTTTGATGTGTTATCTTGTTTTTGATGTGTTATCCTGTGATAGAAGAAGGTGATGAAAACTGAAAGTTAATCAAATTCTCACTGAGAAATTCATGAAGTCTATCTGGCTTTGAAAACACTTTATTCTAAGTGATGCCAAGAAGAGAAGTAACAGTGCATACCAACAATAATGAAATGCTGTGGATTGAAACCACAGCACTGCAGCTCAGTCTCTTCCAAGGGTGCTCCCTCTTTCAGGTACTATTGCAGGGTGAAGGGGGTGGAAACATAGGCAAGAATGAGAGAATGACAAAAAGGCAACGTGTAAAATTTACCAAACTAGGAGACAGTTAAGAGAAGCAAAGAGAAATTTAAAGAAAAATGCACTCTAAAATCACAGAATCTCAGAATAATTTAGGTTGGAAAAGACCTCCAAGATCATCAAGTCCAACCTTTGACCAATCACCATGTTGTCAACTAGACCACAACACTTAGTGCCATGAACAGTTGTTTCTTCAACACCTCCAGGGATGGTGACTCCACGATCTCCCTGGGCAAGCCGTTCCAATGGGTTTAACAACCCTTTCCATGAAAAAGTTTCTTCTGATGTCCAACCTGAACCTTCCCTGGTGCAGCCTGAGGTCTTCTCATCCTGTCGCTGATTGCCTGGGAGAAGATGCCAACATCCACCTGGTGGGTGGCTACAGCCTCTTGTCACGCAGTTGTAGAAAGTGATAAGGTCATTCCTGAACCTTCTTTTCTCCAGGCCAAACATCCCCAGTTCCCTCAGCTCATTGGACTTCCTCTCTAGATTTTTCCCCAGCTTCAATGCCCTTCTCTGGACATGCTCCAGTACTTCAATGTCTTTGTTGAAATGAGGGGCCCAAAACTGGACACAGTACAGATGCGAGAGCATCAGAATGACTGACATTAATACAGTGCTTAACCAATCTCAGCACAGCAGGAGGACAAAAAGGATTAAAGGGAAGATAACATCAGAATGCCCTCTACCCCTTGAAATGAAGGAAGTAAGGAAGCATATGATAGAATAAAAAAAGCACCACCAGACTAGAATTATGAGCAATTTCACTTCCTAACTATTAACTTGGACATCTTAGATATGCAGAAGAGAAAGACATATGCTGTTACAAAAAGTTATGCATTTTAGAAGACATCTTTCATTCAGAAGTCATACTCCAAGGACTCAGTGCTCCAGTACTGAACAGCTGGACATGCTCCTTTCCTAGGAACAACACCCCTGAGGCTCTGACAGACCCAGCTCATGCTGACTCAGTCACATTGCAGCTCATACTAACCACTACAGTCTATGAATTATGTGACACTGAAAATGTGGAGTTGGGAAGCCCTCCCAAAAGCAGAGACAAAGTCTAGCAAGTGGATGCCACATCTCATTTCCAAACAAGAGAGAGTGACACTTGACAAACTCATCACCTACACCAAGGAGCTCCCCAGGCCAGGACAGTGAGTCAGGACAAGCTGCAGAAAAGTTAGTGTTCTGAACAAAGTAGTTGTGCAAGAAAACATCTGCATCCCATGTTTTTCCACAGTGCTTTTTAAATCTTGGCATCCTTCTACTCTTGACTAGCTTACTGACCAAGTACTAGATGAAACTGTGCTCTGATACAGCCTTAGAATGGAAATTCAGATATTCAAGTTTTCACTCAGCAGGCTGATTAGAGGGAAATTTTGTAAAAGTAAAATATACCCCTTAGTACATTAAGGTAGGGGGGAGAGAGGGTGAGAAAGAGAGAATGAGAGAAAAACTCTCTCTCTCTGCCTCTGTTTTAGCATTGTGAGATCATTTAAAAATAAATTGGTTTAAAAATAAGGAACAACTTTGCATATTTTGACACTTGTCTTTACAAAGTTCATAGCCAGCAACACTAGGAAAAAAAAAGCTACAGGGAGAGTCTTATGCCCAGTATAAATAGTGTTTTAAAAATATGAATGTAAACTGTGTCCAGAAGCCTGCTAAAAATGAAGAGTAACAGTCTTTTAATTCTGAAACAGACAAACAAAATTACTACCAGAACCAAAATCACCAGAATTTGCTGCTTTCCTGTAATGCAATCCAGCATTCTTTGTCTTTAATTGGGTCAGCTTCTCATTCCTTTGCTATTATTCCTTCACTTTCATGCTTAACTATATTATCAACTGACAAAGCTGACCTACTTGGAGACCTAAAAAGATTAATGATGGGAAGTTTTTGGTTCACTGCTAACAACCAAACTAAAGGCCCTTCTTTCCTATATTTCCAGTTCACCTGTATTCAGATTGAGTGAATGAGATTCAGGATCCTGATTTATTTTATTTTCAGACAAAATATTTGATCCCACCAGTCAGCGAAAAGCATTTGAATTTATTTTTCCACCTAAAACTCAATTTTTCTTTCAAAAACAACTGTGTGGATAAAAAAAGAACAAAGTTAATGAAGTAAGGTCTACTTTTAAAAGATGCATCTTTTGTATCTTCTAGACTCACTTTATGGTGTATGTAATGGGAAGTTTCCGGCAGAGCCAGAGCAGCTCAGAAGGTTGCGCTAGCTGCTGCTCCCTGTGCAGAATGAATAGGTTTCTTTCACTACATTCCATTTAGAGTCTGCTAGTAATTTCTTGGCACATGAGGCAGGGGAGTTGCAGTGTTACCAGAGAGGGCATTATTTTTAGACAAAGGACTTGCACAAGTGCAACAAAGGCCTTGCGGAACCTCTGCTAGGGGTGACAAGCCAGAAGACTGGAAAAAGTTGGCTTGATCTCACACTGTCTTTAAATGCCTTGGCAATGACATGAAATTGTCTTTTCTCCCATGAACAGGGAGTACATGTGATAGGAAAGCAGCAAGAGACAAGGCATCAGTCATACCACAGACGTGCATGGTCACTTTTCAGAGCACTTTTACAGAGCACTCTGAACGGTATTCAGCACCAAAGTTTAGCCCAATGAACTGCATAAATTTCTTGTTCTAAGCCATTGCCATCTAGAATATTTAATCTCTGTAGGGAAAGAACTAAGCAGGAGGAAAAGCTACTTCTTTAAAAACAAATAAATTCTTACCATAGAACAGAAATGCTCTTGTCATCTGATTGTGCTGGTAGGTCTTGTTGATAGTAAAGAAGCAAACATCCTCTCCACACTGACTGAATCTCCCTGTGTCTCCAGTCAGGGGAGACCACCAGAGCAGGACAGGATAGTGATTTACATCAGACTCTGTCTTGAAGCTGCTGTGAAGTTCCTGCTTCTTAAACTGAAAAGCATGTCTCTCCCCAGGATTTAATGGGCTGCTATGTAAACTGGAGATTACTGACACCTTATTCTCCGAATTGCCCAGTTCAGTGATAACCTTCAGGGAAATAAACACACATATCACAATGTGTTACTGTCCTTAGTCAGGACATCTGCTTGACAAACCAGAATTTAAGCATCGAGCACTAAGTCTGTATGTTAAGTTTCTGTCAATCAAATTGGATGCATTTCACTGACTGCAGACATCAGGTCATCTTATGTCAGAACAGCAAAAGCTTTAATTTGAAATTGTAAGGAGAAGGCAGGAAATACATTTCCATACTGAGATATGGCCACATCATGTGTGACTTAACAACACAAGTTCTGCTTTCTTCTGGGCAAATGCACAGGACAGAGAACAAACCTTCAGTAGCCAGGTTTTCTTCTGAAAATTAGCTGTTAATAAACCCATAAAGTCTTCATGTCTCTATGGGTCCAGCCCTGCCTCTCTGCCTAATGATTTCAAGCACATGAACAGAGGAGGCAATGCTGGACAGAGGCAACGCAACATGGCACGGTCTGTTGCAACATTCCTGAGAAACTCCTTCAGGAGCCAAGAAGGTATACAAGACAGGTATGGTCTGCGTGATGTCACTTCTGGAGTCAGCTATCACCACAAGGCCAACACTGCTAACAGAGTTTCTGTAAACACTCCTGGTAAAGCACAGGCTAGTATGGAAAATGTGTCATCTTCAATGTTCTCTCTCATCTGACAGAACTGTGTCCTGCTTTGAGAGCAATCTCATGCATACCCCAACCCCTTGCCCTTGTACCTGGAGTGTCACCACAATGAAAAAGGCAGACACAAAGCAGAAGCAAGATGCCCACAGTATCTTCCTCCTCATCCTAATCATGCTGCACTACCAGGTCCACCAGAGCAGTCACATCTAGGCATTGGGAAGGTCAGCTTGCCTAAAGTCTTCAGCCTTTGATGCTGGGCTTTCTCACTTTATCCTCATTACTCTTCATGGCAATTACTGCTGAAAAAGAGTAGAGCATCAATGCAGACCACTCTTTCAAAGCTCAGTGGTTAGTTCCATGTCTACCCATAGCCTTCTGTAGGTACCAGAGCCACATCTTGAGCCAGGTATCCAGAAAGCAGCCCAACGTATCCAGTGCACAAAACAGCACTCTTGCTCACAAAGCCCCAGGCACCTACTCTCCCTGTGGTAATCCTGGACATTCTCTCATCTTTGCAGTCAGTGTAAGGAATGCTGATGGCCCTGGCTCAGTACTGTGTGGGGAGGGCAGCCATTTTCATGAGTTTCAGACATCAAGCTGTGCTGCTTTTCAGCAGACTCACGAACAGGGAGCAACGAAAGATTTTCCTTCCCTGGGTAATCTCTGAAAATGCTCCTGGAGAAGGCACACAACTACCTGGCCTTGGGACTTACTACCCTTCAGTCTTCTGGGACTTCTCTTCACAAGCATACAGAATGCTCATGGAATGTGCTCGCCATCCAATGCAGAGAGAAAGTCACCATACAATACACACATAAACGCTCTTTACACCTAAACCCAGCTAAATTTAACGTGTCCCCCTTTCCGAGTAACCTGCACCTGTGCTGGTCTGCCTCTCTTCAAATTACTTTCCCTTCCGCAATGCTTTTTTTAGCTTTCAGAGAGCCATACTGTTTTCTTGCATGATGGATGTTTCTGCATAAAAATCTCAACTCCTGGCAACAGGAGAAGTTGTAAAACTCCAGCTAAATCCTGAAAAATAAAAATAAAGGATGGTGGAAAGATAGAACTGTACACTCCATACAGTGAAGTGAAGTTTGAAAACGTGGGTGTTCTGAAAGCTCAGAAAGCAGAAACACATGCACAAAATGTTTAATAAATTGCTATTTTAGAGCTCTTCTCTTTGAGAGATAAGACTGAAATTTATGCTGGTTTTTCTGCCAGCTTTCGCCCCACCTTAATCCCAATCACGAAGTTGTAAAGCCCTGAAAAAGAAGGATGGGTCCCAAACATACTGCCTTCTGTAGTACTATCACGGTGGTGCTGACAGTTAAAAGAAAAAAAATTATCCTGTTTCTACTCCCACTGACACGTGAGCTCATCCCTTCCCTCGCAAACATCAAAAAGGCCTCTTTAGCAAAAGCTGACATGAAACCATGATGTGCAATTCTGCTCTGCAAAGGGCAGCTGCTTTTGAAGGTCTGTGTGGGTGCTAAAGTGCATGGCTGCCAGTTAAGTGCTTCTCAAATCAGGTAGGATTTTCTGTAAAGCCTCTTCTGTGCCTCCTGCAGTACAGCCAAAAAGGGGCACCAGCAGGGGAAGGGGATGAACTCTGCCCACTGCTGTGTTGGCACACCCTGGAGATGGAGAATATCTTTAACACCACATCTTACCAGGTCGGTGCACGGCAAAAAGACTTTGATGATCCTCTGAATACCATCCTACCCCCTGTCCTGGTAAAAGAGTAGCAGTAATCATCATATTTTTAGGTATAGTTCTGGAGGGGGAACTGCCCTCAGCATGGATGTGCTGTACCTGTTGACCTAAGGTATCACTTTGAGCCATGGCTTCATCTTTGCATCTGCGGTGCCCAACATGCAGTACTCCTGCCCAGCACTGCGGTGCGTACTTGGACTGGGCCAGGCAAGGCTCTGTCCCGTCCCAGCTCCACTGGCAAAGCTGACCTTGCAGCGCTTTGCCACCTCTGCCAGGCTGAGTGGGCCCGAGGGACTTGGGAGAAGAAGGATAAATCACTAACTCAGGCTGCGCTGCTAGAGCATCAGCTCCCTGCAAATCCTTCCAAACTTCCTGCCAGCTCTCCCCGCCGCCTCTCCTTCCACCTCTGTCTCGCCGCAATTCTCCGGGCTCAGCATTCCAGCCAGGATGCTTCCCAAAACGCTGCCCCTTCCCTTCCCGAGGCTCTGCCCACCCTGCAGCCCCGGCCCTGCTCCCGACATGGTTCGGACATCCTCCGGCCGGGCGCCCGCCGCCGTACTCACCCCGAGAAAGTCACTCCCGCCTCTCGGCCGGCGTCCCCTCCCAGGCCGGGTCGGAGGGGGCTTGGGGTGTTTTGCTGCTTTTTTTTAACTTTCAGTTAGTGCACGCACTTGGAGCGCGGAGCGGGGGCGGGCGCCGGGCGGGGCCCGTGCGGTTCCGCACCTCCCTCCGCCCAGTCGCGGGGGCGGGGGAAGGGGTCGGCTCTCCCCGGGGTCCCCAAGGGCCTGCACAGGGAACGGGGAGGGTTCACCGGGCTGAGAGCCCCAGCTGCTCTTCCCCAAACCCGCACTGCAAGACCTCACCCAATTCCCAGAAATAAATCCGCCCCTGACACTGATTCCTATAGCCGCTTGCATAATCGCTCTCTTTGCGGTTTTTTGTTTTGGGGTTTTTTACAAAAATGCCAGTGCTATCCTGACGGAGACTTTAGATTGACTGCGCGAAGCCAGCGGGCAGCCAGAAAAAGAAATGCGTCACGGCAGCTGGAAGGCCCCGAGGATCTGGGAGAGCCAGCCCGGCTCGGCAAGGGGACCCAGCATCCCTCGTCCCTCTGGCGCGGAGCTGCGGCAGGCATCCCGCAGCTGAGACCGTGCATTGCTTCCAGCGCTGACGAGGCATCCCCGCGGGGCCGTGTGTAGCGACCGGGGAATGATCCTGTCTGCCCGCTCGGGGCTTCCTGAAGCTGAGAGCCACTTTGTACATCTCTTGCTCTTTGTAGATGTTTACTCTGAAAGGCTGGTTCTACTAGCTCAGAGCAGAGCCCGTACTTACCCATCTGATACAGACTCACGAACCACACATTCTTGTATATGTAATTCGTTTATCCCATATATACACATTTGAATTAACACAGAAGTACCTGATACCTACATGCTTCTTCAGAGGTATTTGTATTTATACACAAACACATGAAAGTGAGGTATCTGCTGTTTCTAACTCAGAAGTGGCAGGCAGGGGTCGTTGCAAGGGAGTACAGGGAGGAAGAATTCCAGAGGAGGCAGAGGGGACACCTGTGCCTCAACTGAAATGCATGACTGATAAAAACTGTGGAAATGTTATGCACACAGCTTATCTCCTTACTCTGGGTGCATAATGCCTGCAGCCTTCTTGAGAGGATCAGAAGGCTACCCAGCAGGCAACCAGAATCCAGCCCTCTGCAGCAGTGTCCGTGACCCTTGCCATGCTGGCTCTGTCCCCTTTCCACCACAGCTATTCTTGCCAGTAGCCCCTTTGGAGCAGCACCCACTTCTTGCTGCACATACTTCACCAGAAAGCTCTGATTCCTTTCTAAACTACCAGGCTCCTCCTAAGATGAAAGCTTGCAACTGACACTGTAATGCTGGGACATGCAGATGTACTTATCCTCCAGTCTTTGTTTAGTGATTAATCCCGCTCTTGCCCTATCTGTTGCTTTCTCACAACGGTTCTAGCAGCCGGAGTCATATTTTTAAGTAGAAGCTTTCAGGCAGGCTTTTAAAGTTATCTTCGAAGTGCATTTACAGATATTTGACCTGGAACATGAAGGATCTCCACTCACTTTAAGTCATGAGGCATGCAGCAAGAATCTCCAAGTATTATTTTTGCGAAGCAGATTCACGCAAAGGCAGAATCCCGCTTTTGCAGGCCTTACCAACATTTTCAGAGTGCCTACAGGCTGAAAGGACTGAAGTTAGCATGGCACAATGAGTGTGTAGTTCAGTGGAAATGAATCAGAAACCTGGTATAGTTTACGGAGGGATTTTCTGTGATCCCACTGGGTTTTGATATGGTCTATAATGTTAAACTCAATTATATTCCTGGTTTTCACATTTCCTCAGTTGGCAGACTCCTAAGTTGCTCTCATGAGGACAAAACTTATTTGTAAAATGCTTCAGCTTCCTTCAACAGGCTTGACTTTCTCAGTTACTGTCCCTCAAACCTTTAGAAGCAGGCCACAAACCCAACAACCCACAGTTTCAGACTGAAAATGCGTAAACTGTCCTGAGGGCAGTGGGATGGCTGTTCTATCTGCTGTCTGTCCCACACCATATACAAGCTATTCTTGGACCAGCTCAATCCAGTGGCTGGCATCAGAGAGGCTCACTTTTGTTTCTTGTCCTGTTATGCCACTCTGAGGAAGTAAGTACTTATTGCAGGATCTGGCCTGTCTGTAATCCATGTTAAATAGCTGGTAAAAATGATACCAGCATGAGCAATGGCAGGGCCAGGTCATCACATATGAATTCTGGATGAAGACAACCCAAAAAAATCCAACGGTTGCTCAAATAGCAGAGCTAATAAATGAGATTTCATAAAGATCTGTGTCTCAAGTGCTCTCTGTCAATGGAGAGCTGTCGGTCACTAACAAATTCGCAATTGCAACCAATTTTCTCTTCATGGGTCAGGAACAGCAACTTTTCTTTTTGCTTTGTCTCTTACAAAACAGGATCTACTGCCTTTGAGGTTTCTCTCATTCATATGTACACATTTCCTCTGATCTGTTTTTAATACACTTTGTTTCTTTTTATGCCTGTCTTTATTCTTCTTCCTTTTTAAGTATTCTGCATTTTAGAACCTTTTTCTTTCACTTAGCTCCTACTGGGTATTTTCCCTGTTTCTAGATATGCCCATTTCCTTTCTGTTGTATTCACAGTCCAGTTATTCAAAGTAACTTTTCAGTAGATTTCTCTGGTTTTTATCCTCCATTATATTAGAATAGTCTGTATGACTGTAACATCCAGGAGCAGCAACCACATTATGTTCTCCAAAGAGTCACTGTATCCTGGCAGGAACAAATGAAGGCCTCAGAATAAAATAGGACAGAAAAAAAAGCACAGAGACGAGGAAAGCACAGTGTTCAAGTGACTTCCCAAAGGAGACAAAACTGCTTAGTGACACAAGAACCACCTCTGGGCCCGATTGTGGGCCTTCCTTGTCCTGGATCTTGTTTTTCAATTTGCAGCCATGCACTTATACTCCCTCACTGTCACTGTGGCAGTGTACTTCTTTACATAAAGTCACGGGAAATATGTGACACACACAACAGCCTTTTCAACTTGACCAGCTCAGAATTAAAGACTTTAACCATTTCCACCACATATGGAATTATTTCCCACATCCTTGAGTATACAGTATAGATACAGATGTATGCACAGCCTTTGCTACTGCACATGCTCCGCCTGTCTTTAATCCTCTCCATGCTAATGCACCTCAAAATGCCCCAGATTACAAACCCGTAACACTGGATCAGCTGTGTTCTCTGTAATGACTGTCATCAGTTCAGCTACTCTGTGCTCCTGACCAACATCCCATCAGCGGTCACAGAATCATTTAGGTTGGAAAAGATCTCTGAGATCGAGTCCAGCCTGTGACAGAATACCACCTTGTCAACCAGACCATGGTACTGAGTGCCATGTCCAGTCTATCCTAGGTAGTCCAGTTCAATGTCTAATCACCTTTCCTGTAAAGAAATTCCTCCTGATGTGCAACCCTGAATCTCTCCTGGTGCAGGTTGAGACTGTGTCCTGTCACTGGTTGCCTGGGAGAAGAAGACGATTCCCACGCGGCTGCAACCTCTTTTCAGATAGCTGTAGAGAGTGATAAGGTCACCCCTTGAGCCTCCTTTTCTCCAGGCTAATCAACCCAGCTCCTGCTGGATCTGCTGCCTTCTCCAATTTCACCTCCTGGTTAGACGCGGCTGTTTAAAACCTTCTCCAGTTTCACCTTTTACTGAGGGCAGATTTCTCTACCTTGCCCTGTTAGATCATTTGAACCTAAAGTGTCGCCACTGGTGTTTTCGCTCCCTGTGTAAGCGCTCAGTGTGGAAACAGGGCGGGAGATTCCCTGGCGGCGGGAACACACCCGGCCCTGCCCTCAGCCCTCCGTGCCAGAGCCGGCGCTGTGGAGCCGCGCCGCCGCTCCGCCCCCGCCCCTGAGTGCAGCGGGACCCCGGAAACGGCGGCCGAGCGATGGCGGCAGATGGGAGGGTGATCATGGCAGAGCTGCAGACGGAGGGCGACGCGGAGGGCGGCGGCGGCAGCGAGCCGGAGGGCGGCTTCGGGCAGCTGTTGGAGGAGGAGGAGGACGGGGAGGATGCCGGCTACGTGCTGTACAGGTATGGCCGCGGCAGCACCGTCCCCCGGGGCCGGGACGGACCCTCGCGTCGCGTCATGGGGTGGGGTGCGCGAAGTGGCGGAACTGCGGCCGGAGGAGTGGGGAGCTTGTGGGAGGGGCAGGGACACCTCTCACTAAACCAGGTTGCTCAAGGCCTTATGCAACATAGCTTTGAATACTGCCAGAGTTAGGGCATCCACAGCTTCTCCGGGCAGTCTGGGCCAGTGTCTCACCACCCTCACAACAAAATAATTTCTTTTCAACGTCTAACATAAATTTCTCCTCTTTCAGTTTGAACCCATTACTCCTTGTCCTGTCACTAGAGTTTCTGACGGAAAATCCCTCTCCAGCCTCCCTGTAGGCCCCCTTTAGATACTGGAAGGCTGCTATGAGGTCTCCACACAGCCTTCTGTTCCCAGGCTGGACAGCCCCAACTTTCTCAGTCTGTCTTTGTAATGGACGTGGTCCAGTCCTCTTATCAACATCGTGGCCTCCTCTGGACTTGTTCCAACAGTTCCATGTCCTTCTTATGTTGGGGACACCTTTATCTATTTAAATACTGGTCTATGTTACGGACAATAGTGTACCTACAACAGTAATGACTCTTGGGAGCAAGGTTGTGTTACTGGACATAGGTTTCTGTGGCTCATTGTTTGAGTAACCTTTTGTGCTTTTTAGAAGCATTGCAAAGACAAAAAACATGTATTTACAGGGACAGGAAGGAATGGGCAGATATTGAACCTGTTCCTCAAAATGATGGGCCAAATCCTGTTGTTCAGATCATCTACAGTGAAAAATGTAAGTCTTAAATATGTTCTGCACTGAAGACTTCTGCTGTTACCATTGTTGAAACAACACTGAATGTTTTGGATAATATTTTCTAGAGTGATGCTGTGCAGAAATTGATTTAATTAATTATGTTGTGGTGATTGTGTGTGGTGTTTTCACCAAGCATCTCTGAAGTTGAGTCTTCACCTGAGATGTTAATAGCCAAGGTTCTCCTTTAAAATCCTGTGGTTTAAGAGGTAATATGGCACACAGTGTGGTTCATGTCATAAGGCATTTCCAGCCCACAAGTAGAAGCAAGACATGAAGCTGGTGAAATAGTGTAAGTAAGCAACAAAGAACTTTTATGGGTTTTTTAAATATTATTCTGATGATGTATTTCTAACATGCTTGTGCAGCTTTTTGGTGTGCTAATATCATGCAGAGGTCTCAGGTGAAATTACTGTCAGAGCAATAGGTGGCCGTCGTTTTAAAGAGGTGTATTTAGGGTACAGAAAACAGGAAGTTATTTCAAAGGACTATTAACCTTACCCCCTATTCAGGCCATTGGTTAACATGCTGTTATCTATTTAGTTCGAGATGTCTATGATTACTTTCGGGCTGTTCTGCAGCGGGATGAGAGAAGCGAAAGAGCTTTCAAGTTAACAGCAGATGCCATTGAGTTAAATGCTGCAAACTACACAGTATGGTATGTAATAATCTTGGGATTAATTCTGTGGTCATTCGACTACCTACCTCTTAAGTCTTTAATATTTTTTTAGTTGAATCAGGGCATTCCTAGTTGAACTTACACAGAGGAGTAGTGTAGATTTCCAGTGAGCTTCCAAACAAAGCCTTTGTTCAGTATTTCCCATGCCTCTCTTTGACTCAGTAGTTTTCATTCTTTTGGCTTTAAGGATGTTACCAGTCAAGGTCAGGGTTAACCACAAAATGGGCTTTTCAGTTTAAAATTAGATCACTTACCTGATAATGTGGCCATGGCAAAATGCTGAAGATACCCTCAGCTGACTTCAAGAAGAGGCATAAAAGCATGACAGCAACTAATTTGTATATTTATTAAATAATGCATTTTTAAAGATCCGTCAGGTTACTGTTCAGTTAGGTAAAAAATAGACAGTGAATTTCTGATATTCAGAACTCACAAATCCTAACAAGTACCTCTTGTACATCTTTATTCCGCTGATTTCCATAAAATCTGAAAGTTTACATTATTTCAAGCACAGAAGTAGTAGTTTCTGTAGTAGTAGTTGATGAAAAGACTAGCATAGGTACAGATTAATTTGAACATGATTGCTACAATCTTAGATAATGTGCTGTTGTAATCAGTCATATTCCGGTTCTCCACTGTTCAATAATTGAATGCCCTTTAACTGAACTAGATATGTGGTTGAGGATTTTGCATTAGTTTTAGTTTTTTGCACTATATTTCGCTCAATATCACTTAGAAGAGCTGTGAACAAAGGTGATTCTGTGTTTGTCTCTGTGAATTTTAGAAAAGTCCTTTTGCAGTGTTCAAATGCTTGACTTTTATACAGGCATTTCAGGAGAGTCCTCCTGCAGTCTTTGGGAAAGGATCTACATGAGGAACTTAAGTACATTACTGCTATCATTGAAGATCAGCCAAAGAACTATCAAGTCTGGTAAAATCATGCTTTCTTTTCAGTTCTTAATGTTTTTGTAGATAATGTTTGTTTTGTAGATTGTTCATCATTGTGATGGAGGAGTTAAATGGAGTTGCATCATGTCAAAGTTCCTTCAGATATTTGTTCTAAGTATATTATTATGACATGCTAAGCAGGTCTTGTTTTCTTGTTAATTTCAATTTTTAAACTGCCAAAGTAAGTCTGACAGGTTTAAAAAAAAAAAAAAAAAAGACTTGTGAAAAGGCAACCAAGAAGACAAATAGAAGTTAGTATTTTTGCTTTTATTTTATCATGGAGTTTTCCTGCCTGTTGTTGGATTTTTTTCCAGAATGAGAATAGGCAAAAGAGTAATATTGTTATTGTTAGAGAAATTATGTAATACTTGAAAATTTTATTTTGCTGAAGGCTTTGAACTATAAGTGTGAAAGTATGTTATTTCAGGGGAACATTACTTGTCTAAAATAAGGTGACTGGCCAATGTGTATGTGTGGTTAAAATTGTTTATAATATAAATATGCATCACACATTTCTCAGAGCCAAGTGAAATGTTCTGGTATGCTTAATTTGAAGTATTTAACTAGTGTTTTTTTTCCCCTAAGTGGTACAGTTGCTGTAAGCCACTTTAATACAGACCACACACTCACAAAAATATTTTAGGCTTTGTTCCTCTTGTTATTAGGCATCACAGGCGGGTGCTGGTTGAGTGGCTGCAGGATCCATCCCGAGAGCTTGAGTTCATAGCTGACATTCTTAACCAAGATGCCAAAAATTACCATGCCTGGCAACACAGACAATGGGTTATTCAGGTATTGTACCCACAGAACTCTTGATTATTTAAATAACCTGTGCAGGTTGTTTTTGCTTCTTAAATACAATCTGAATTGCATTTGTCACTTATTTTCTTGAGGCTGAAGGGGGAAGAACAACTGCATTTTAATGTGTGGCAGAGGCTGGCTATGAACTTGCCTTTTAGGAAGTGAGTTCAAAAAATTAGATTGTTGTCTATTTACTGTTATGTGTGTGAATTTAATGATGAGCTAATACCATTGTGTACCACTAGATAGCATAGGGTGTTCCTATTGCACCTGTACTTATTTTTCTTTGAACTTTGTGTTGGTGTCTTCAAAAGAGGGTCTATCTGATGTTCAGGCAACTTAGGAGCAAGGACAAAGTATTTTAAAAAAATAAAAACTTTGATTATGATACTCTCTTCCTTCCCTTGCTACAGGAGTTCAAGTTATGGGACAATGAACTGGACTACGTAGACCAGCTTTTGAGAGAAGATGTGAGAAACAACTCTGTTTGGAACCAACGACACTTTGTCATTTTCAACACCACTGGCTATGATGACCCAGCAGTCCTAGACAGAGAAGTCCGGTTAGTAATGCTATTCAGGCTCACATTAAACATTCTCCATTACATGAAAGCAAAGGAATACTTTCACAGTCCCCGTGGGCTTTGTTTCCTTTTCTTTGTTCACTTCTGAGACTCACACTCATGGTTAGCAGATCAAGTGTTAGATTGAAGCTTACCCTGGGTGAGCTACTCCCATGAATCTGTTTTCCTGACCTGCTGTTTATATAGTGCAAACAAAACTTTGGCTTTTCATGGTCAACTAGCTAGTGGGACAACCTGCAGAAAATCTGTGACACTGTTGTGCTGTTCATTAGTATCCTAGCCCTAGAAAGTTTGGAAAGAGAGGCACTCTTCAGCTCCGGTGCTTGGAGTACCTCCCCCCTTCTTTCTTCACTGGCCTTGGTGTCTGCAGAGTTGTTCCTCTCACATGTTCTCACTCTGCTCTTCTCTGGCCACAGATGCAACTGTGCAACCACCTTTTTCTTTCTTCTTAAATATATTAACAACAGAGGCGTTACCATAATTTCTAATTAGCCCAGCCTTGGCCAGTGCATGTCCATCTTTGGAGCCACCAGGGATTGGCGCTGATGGACATGGAAGAAGCTTCTGGCAGCTTCTCACAGAAGCCACCCCTGTAGCCCCACTGCTACTGAAAACCAGGCCATGCAAACCCAATACAGTAACATGGACATGGATTGTAGCAAGAGGAGTTGCCTTTTGTGAGGAATTTGATGTAGCTGGGAAAAGAAAGGAGCTTTCAAGAATATGTGATTGGCACAAGGAGAACTACCTCTGTGAGACGACTAGTTTTGAGGAAAAAGAGTTTCTAAGTTACATGTTTGTAACTGAAGACAAACTGGGCTTCTAGACATATTTTACTACTAATGGTGGTAAGAGAAGCTTCTTCATATGGTTTTCACATCTCAGACTGCTGATTAGGTTTGCTTATTATGAGAAGGTATTTGTCAAAAGTGAAGAAGCAATTAAAATAAGGAACTGCAATTTTTTATAGAGTTATTTTTCAGAGGAAAGACTGAATCCCTGAGTAGGTCCTTTGGCACATTATTCATAGAGGATCCCAACCCTCATCACCTTCCATGGTTGCCTTTGGAACCTTCTAGAAGTTGTACTTCTCTTCCAGTTTATAGCCTTCCTGTAGATCAATGAATCTGAACCATTTCCATGACTTAGACTTGGATATTTTCAACTTCTTCTCTCAAGAGTTTAGATTGGACATCCTCCCTTGATCTTCTCAAGATAATTAGATGCCATCTTAAGAACCAGACTGACTAAGGTTAAGAGTTCTCAGATGTCATTATAGAACTGCATGTTGGTTGATAAACTTGGTCTTTGTCATAGTGGCTGCAGAATGTTAAAACAGAGTTAGGATTGCAAGTATTTTTTTTTGTGCTCCTGATACAACTTTTTATCAGTATCTGCAGCCTCTGAAAATCATCAGAATGTCTTGTATGCTGGGAAAGGCCAGAAGATAAAGTCTGTTTTGTGAAGATGTAGCTATGTGACTGTATGGGAGATGCCTTTTGTTGCTTTGCTTTTAGAGCAATTGCCTCAGTGCTACTTGCACAGAAATGCTGCAGAAGGCTGTGTGAGCTGAAAACTCAAACTCTGCCTTTCTGTGGGTTTGCTTGAGTGCAGCCTCATGAAAAATGTTGTGCAAATAGGTACAGAACATACTACTTGCAGTCATGTTAACATAGCTCAGTTACTCTGGCTGTTTTTAGCGCTTTACTATTTCTGAGCATCAAGGTACAAGTTATTCCTTTAGCATATCAGGAGAGTATATTATGTTGTTTCTCAGTGTTACTGCTAATAATTTTTAGAACTGATTCATTATTGTATAAAGTCCAGCAAATTGAATACTTCAGATCTTAAAACAGTTTTCGTAGCATCTGCCTCTTTGAGACTCCCTGGTAATTATATTGTGAGCCATTTTTGATCTACCCAGCTGAGATGATCTGCAAAAAGAGTGAAGTATAGACTAGAGGGATATATTTGAAAGCTGCTGAGCACATTCAGGTAATCTCTAACTGCATTGTTTTATTGGTTGCATTCATGACCTGTTATTTTTTTCTTTGCAGGTACACTCTTGAGATGATTACAGCAGTGCCACATAATGAAAGTGCTTGGAACTATTTGAAAGGGTGAGGTGTATTTCTCCATGAGGGAAAGATTTTATCTGTAGAAGGTGTCTGATGCCTACTTCTTAATTGAAAAGAACTTGCTGCTGTTCATTCTAGTGTAGTATGCTTAAGCAGGCAAATACTGTCATGAGGTGTTACTATATTATAACCTCATTTCTCTATAATTTTTCACTAAGCTTTTGGCCCTGTAGTTCTTGTGGGAGGTACTTCTCATGCTTTTAAGAACTTTACCTGTAATGTTACTGTGTTCAAAAGCATAGATAGGAAATAACAACTGTGCTTTCAGTCTAATTTCTGTTCAGTTGAACAAAAACTATACCAGCTTACTACAACATGAGGCTGTACTAGTGCTGCATGCTGCTTACTTTCTGAGTTACTTGTATTTGCACCCTGATTTCAAAACTAATCTCCAAGCAAAGGAATCATAACAAAAATGCAGTTATTCACACCAGGTTTGCTGTCATGTCTCAAGCCTATTATCTCTCTTCTAGGATTCTACAGGATCGTGGTCTTTCTAAGTATCCAAATCTGTTAGAGGAACTGTTGAATTTACAGCCCAGTCACAGTTCACCCTACCTGATTGCCTTTCTTGTGGACATATATGAAGACATGCTAGAAAACCAGTGTGATAACAAGGAAGAAACACTCAACAAGGCATTGGAGGTACATTTTGAGAGCTTGGTTTTGCTTCTCAGGGATGCTGTCTATTCCTGTCTGGTTTTATAGCCTGACAAAATGGGATTGATTTTCATAAATAGAACAGGTTACTTCAGGAGGTGTATGCAGAGTTTAACACAAAAGCCAGACAATCACAAGGGTCTCATGAGTTTAAATATAAATAACAACTTGCAAGTTAGGAAATTACTCCTTAAGTTCGCTTCCCCTGGTAGTGAAGGAAGATTTGTAACACCACTTGCAGAAGAAAGATGTTTAAACAACTGAAGATTTTTCAGTGTTAACTTTGTAGCATGAACTCACTCTGTTCTCTGTAGGTTAATGAATTTTTCTCAGATATCCATTTCCAACCAAACTCACTTGAGCTCCTTTGGTCTTTCTTAGCTCTTTCTAAGAAAGCTGGCAGAATCAGCTTATGGCCAGCAGGCACTGGGGGTATCAGTACGAAATGTCAGGCACCAGTTCCTACAGAGAATAAATTCTGGCAATGTGGTATATTTCCCAGTGGTTCATATTTGAGTGCTCCTTGGTGTAGTTTGTAGTGTAGTTTTTACAAGAACACTTTCCATTTACTGTGGGACAGACTGGAACATGATGTAATTAGAGCTGCAGTTTTGCCTGGAGTCTTTGTGTTCCAACGTTATTCTTTCCCAGCATTTTCCATTGTTGTGTTCCAGGACCAGATTGTAAATAAGTGCAATTGTACCTCCTAGATTCAGGTCCCCTTTATACTATTTCACTGATTTTGACTTCTCTGTTTAGGCATCACAGCTCCTAATTTCGCAACTCCATTTCACTGATTAAGGCAATGTCATCTGCATAATAAAAGGGAATTTACTAAAACATTTATAGACAGTGTTCATACTATGTAAAATTTATACAGCCTGTCCTGTAAGTAGGATTGACTTCTGCTGTGCTGTTTGCCCAGACCAAAATAAAAAAAAACCCCAAACATGTAGAAGTATCTGCACCAGCTCTTGACGTATCATGAGAGAGGGTTACTGCCTTGTATGGAGAACCCTTTTGGAACAATCTGCTGAAGAAAAACAGAAATAAAATATCTCCTGTCAGTCCATCAAGAGTAGTGAAGATTCAAGAAAAGGATGATCCTCCAGTATTTGGAATGAAGTGGTTTACAGCCTGTTGGATGACTAAAAGACATTCAAGGTTCTCAGGAAGTATACTGTCCTCTACCAGAGGCTGAGTAAGGCTGGTGTGGATGATGAATGGTAGGCATGGAAATGGTCAAAGGGAAACTCTTAAAGCCGAAATGGGACTGGAGGGATTTTTATGCAGTGTCAGATTGACTGACTACCAGTTGGGATTGTAATCAGTTTTGATGTCATTGAACAGTTGCAAATCCCATGAATAAAACAAATGTTGTGGAGAAAGGTGTTTCTAATACTGTCTGAAACATATGTTGTATGCATTTTATAGTTGAGGATTCTGTAAGCTATTTGGTATAACACTCCAATCTCTCTTTGTTTTTTTCACAGTTGTGTGAAATTCTGGCTAAAGAAAAAGACACCATCCGAAAGGAATACTGGAGATACATTGGAAGGTCCCTTAAGAGCAAGCACAGTTCAGGCACTGAACAGAGCAGCACACTGACAGATAAACAACAGTAACTGAAGATGGAAGAAAACAATGTTAAGCTCTCAAGCTGTTCTAAAGCTGTACTAAAGTAGGGTCATCAACTAGTTTAAAATCCAGTTGTAGGTATTGCAATGAAAGAGGAGTGCAGACTGCTGTATAGTCCTGGATTGCTACTCCTTCTAGTGGTAGCTCTAGATGCAGTCAAGAAATATATTAAGGCTTAATTATTGAAATGTACCTAGTAAAGGTTTTAGTTCCAAACTAAAAATACATAAAGCTGTACCTACTATATTGGCAGTGCTCAGTTAACGGTTGGCCTTGATCTTAGAGAGTTTTTCCAACAGAAGTTACTCTATGATTCTGTGAAGCACTAAAACCATTTCTCATGTCCTGGCTTACCCACTTGTGGTTCCTAACACTGTCTCTTCAGTTGCTGCAGTAATGACTGCAGGTAACTTAGCTATAGGGGATATAAACTAACCTGGTTAGTGCAAGCAGGCTCTGCAGCTGTTGCTTTACATGGGAGCAGCTGTGCAACACAGTCAGCCTATGCGGTTGTATGCAACTAACACCAAGTGTAATTTTGTAATAAAAAGAGATAACTTAGAACATTTGTCTGAATTTTTTAGTGTTTCTTTTGGTCCTTGTAAGTGCATAGTTTGTTCTTTTCAGATGCTATTAGTGATAAAATATTCCCTTGTACAAGTTTTAGGTTTGATTGCATTGAGGTGTTTTTGCACTGGAATACTATTCTTACCCCAAAACTTACAGTACACTTGATATATTCAGTGGAGCCCTGAATTCTTACCTACACAGACAGGAAAATGCTTTGAGGATCCTGGGGGATGTGTATATGTGCAACAGAAAAGTGCATCTACCCTGTTTTCAGTAAATGCCTATTGTAAACTGTGTTCTTACAGAGTGCTTGTTTGATATGAAATATTTTACTGGAAATGATCATAAGGGAAAGAAACAAATGCTGGTATTTATTTCATAATATGATCAGTCTTTCTGACACTAAACATTAAAAGGTGTTACTGTGATTAAACAATAGTGGAGATTATTTTTTAAGACTTGAAATATTTAAATTCAATGCATTCTTGAAATTTAAAACAACTCACAGGGAGTGGAATTAATTAATATATGAAAGCTATGTAATTTTGTAATAGTTTTGCTGCTTTCTCAGCAGTAGAGAAAACATTTTTGTAGTGACACAGGAACATTCTAAACAGACATGGACTTCAAACTTTTGGAGATTTGTTACCTTTTCTTTTGGTGGGTTTTTTCGGCTTTGTTTCTTTTTGTGGGTTTTTTGCTTGTTTTTTGTTTTGGTTTGGGGATTTTTGTTGTTTGGTTGGTTTGGTTTTGGTTTTTTGTTTGTTTGGGTGTTCTGGTAGGGTTGGTTTGTTGTTTTTGCTTGACACATTTGGGGGCTTTTTTATCACATTTGAAACTCCAGTACAAAGCAAAATGTGCATGCCTTTACCCCTATGAGTTGTTGCTAATTGAAACTGTACTAAATGTGGAGTACTGAACAGCCAGGGTGTTCAAGGTCTTCAGGACAAAGTAATGTATTTGCCACTATCAGTCAAGAAAGCTCAAAAAGATGTAACAGTCAAACGCAATCCTTAAAATAAACATCATCAATGAAGAGGGAACAGAATTTTTCCTCTGCATATGTGTTAATGTGTTAATACATTCCTGTATCTTTCACAAAATTTGGAGGACACTTAGAATAAAGCAGAGTATTCTTTATAGACGCATAAATTTCTGCAAGAATAAGTCATAAGGTAAGATTGATGAAGAGTGTCCACAGGGACAGTGTATTTTGGGATGTGATCTCAGTCACTTGTGGGCTGAGGGAAGAGCTTAGATTGAGCCATATAGACTTCTTAGTGGCAAGAATAAAAACCCTTTTTTAGGGATATGGTCAACCTATGGCCATACCTTCTCATTCTTGAAAATGGTGTTTAGAAGGAATCAGTAAGATTCTAACAAGGTTAGTAGGGTTTTATACTGGTTATGCGAGCATCGTGGTACCCGGAAAGATAATGCCACTTCTGAGCTCTGTCTACCAATAAATAACTAGATACATATTCTTAATGGGAAAAATACCTTGTCTTATGTAGAACAAATGTGTAACAACAAATAATGCAAATCCTAAGAAAAAAAACATGCTGGTCACTGGAGTTCAGCTTAAACACAAACAACAGCAACAAAAAAACAGTAATTCTGTTGTAACAGAAATGTTCCTTTTTTTCTTTGAAATATTTATATTTACTGTCATTTGGATTGCAAGAAAGCTTTTGAATTCCCTTGCAAAGGCACCTCAGTTCTGTGCTAGTCAGCCATACAAAAATACTGAGCTGTCAGAGCCGGAAAAATGATGGTTGCCCAGCCAGGTTGCAAGTGCAGCTACCAAACCTTGAATTTTAATGTGTCTGAGAAAAAGTCTTTCTCGTGGAAGAAGGAGGTTGACAAAATGTATGATCTGGTGAGAGAAGGATCCTAGAGTAGGAAGTTAGAGATGACTGTAACTTGTAGGCATTGGTACTGAGTGCCTTTGATTAGGGCAAATATCATAGTTATCTGTCCCAATAGGTTCATCTGTACAAGAAAACTTACTGTTGTTACTGATTGTGCATAGTGATGTGCTGCTTGTGTACAACTTTATTACTGAAGAGCTGTGCCTAAATGGAAAAATACTGATACAACTGTCCCTTATAAATCAGTGTAAACTGGAACATTCAGTGGAGTATGGAGTATTATTAAAGTGTGTGAAATCATATCCTATGCCTGCTTCCATCAGAAGATGATGTTCTTGCCTTGGTGTAGCTCTGTCTTCCTACGCCATTATTGACTTCCACCTTATTGTCTTTGTGACTCAGCTGACAAAACTGTATGCAAGTCCTTCCTAGTCTGTTCAGTACAAAACCACCTCTGCTAGCACACAGTGCTTCTATCAGATACTGTCTGGTTGTGCTGAGCAGATTAGGAGCATGCCATTCAGCTGGGCCTTCTGCGGGAGCAGTATTCTCCGGTAAGGAAGCAGGGAGGTTTCTAATCACTTGCAGCACGTGAAACACTTCCATCCAAGTGCTAGCAGTCAATTCATGCAGTGCTGTGGTGATGAGGCACTTACAAAGAGACGGGACAAGTCTGCCAAAACTGAGGGTGCACACACTTACTTAGGTTTCTCTATGTGCCATAATGAGCTACTAGAAGCTTCACCAAGTTTAGCTAGAGACCCCACCTCAGGATGCCTAGATGCCTACATCAGCTGTCTGATGAAACTGCCTTGGGGCTATGACTGTGCACCATGAGGTGCATCACCTATCACTGTCCCTGAAGAAGCACTGAGATGCAAACCTACATAAGATTTCAGCCTTGGGGAATTAGTATCATTGTATCTTGCTGTTGCTGCAGCCGCCCAGCAGAGAAGGTGGACATCGGCCACTAGATGACAGTGTGACAGGCACCCCCAGCTCATTGGCGCTGCTGATGTGCAGGAAAAGCAGCGGCGTCACCTCCTTCTCTGTGCAACATCACTAATTTCACACCCACGGAAGAGCAGCTGCTTGGTAATTCAATACATAGCGCCACACAGACAGCAAGCACAAGTATTCTGAAAGGGGCTAAATGGTCATCTTCATGTTGGTGTTAATTGGAGAGTAATTTCTCAGAAATGATGTCTCCTCTGACACTGGACACCTTGTACAGATTTGGACTCTGTTTAGTCCTGGTGTTCTACAAATAACCCTGTAATTAAACCCCTCTGCTCAGAACTTGGGGTTTGTGGCCTTTTTACATCTTTTGGAGACAGGCCTGCAATCAGAGCAGTACTACACTCATATGCCTTCACGAACTGGAAAGTTTTGGACCCTTAGAGCCAGCTTTGTTATGATAAATTTCTCTGGTCTGCTGTAATTAAATGCTGGCCATTGCTAGCTGTTTCTGGGAATACAGATTGAAGGACAAGATGACCTACTCCCACTTCTTGGAACTCAGGGGAGGACTTGGACCAAACTGAGGAAGTCAAGCACACTGTTGCATATCTGAAAGCAGTTTTCTTGCTTTCTGGTAAGCAGGACCAAAAACTTTGCTAAAGAAAGTCAAAGACAGACTTCTCTTTCTCATCTACTGGTTTGTCGAAACTGAGTCTTGTGGGTTGTCACCACAGTGCAGGGATTTAAAGTGAATGAAGAGATGCCCTGTGTGACTTCAGCCAAGCCAGCTTGAGTGCTCAGAGTGGCTCAGGTGCAGCTGCTTGCTGTGTGTGTATGCAGTGAACTCCCCACACATGCTACCATTACCCCCTCCAATGGGCATTATGCTACCTCTGGTACCTCAGTCCACACCTGAAACGGTTGGGTGGCAGGTGTAACGCTGCCATCTCAGTACTGCTCATGAGCAGTGATCTTGGCACTGCAGAAGTATTGCTGTATTTGGGCTTCTCATTCTTTTGAGTTTGGGTTGCTTTGAGTAGGTCTGTTTGGTTATTTACTTCATTGGTTTTTGATGTGCCCTGACTGTTGTCCAAGTCATCTCTCCAACAGATCCAAAACTGGCTGAATAAGTGTTCGTGCTGCTGTGAAGAAGCTTCAGAAGGAGAAAAAGGAAAAATGGAACTCTGTGTTGTATTGTTGATGCACATTTCCTGTCCTCCCCCTTCTGCCAAAGCCTGCTTACCAGGACAAGAAGGTAGCAGGTAGGTAACCTTCTTTCCTTTCCAGGTACTTGCACACATCTGTCCCTGCTCTAGTTTTCAGACACACCATGAATGAGAGTTTTATTCCCAGTTTTACTAGAGGATAGTGAGAACACACTCTCCCATAGCATATACACCACAGCATATGGTGCTCACTGGCTTTGCTGGCTGCTTCTTGCACTATCAGTTTCTCTGCTGCAAAACGGGTCAAAATGACTATTGTCAGGTACCTACAGACCAGGTTGTGAGTTGTGTGTATGGTTAGTGTGGAGGGCTCCTAAGGGCTCCAGCACTCTGATACCAGTTGAATGGTACTGCCAATCATCTTGCTAATTTGTTGAGGCCTAATCTGCAAAGACTGTGCATTGAGCTAAAGGCTACAATAAAAGGAGAGAATGTTGAGTCTTTTATATAGGCAACTGAAAACCAGAAACATCTGGTTTTGGAAAAGCATTTTCAAATTATCAATTTTCAAATGATTCTTTAACTGAAAAATTTAAAACTTATAAAGTGAGAATAGGAAACTGCTTGGCTTCTGACATTCAGAGGGAAAATAAGTGAGATTTGCCTTTGTTAAGATCTAGTTTACTGCTAGAAGGCATGTCTAGATAAAACCCCAAAAGCTGGATGAGATCTGTTTGTCATTAGTGGTGTCCCAGGCATAGCTAGGTCCCTCTTGGAGCTCAAATTTTCTCTTATTTCATGGCAGGAGGAAGGGGAAAATGAGGGATGACTGGGAAAGGGCAAACCAAAATCACTAGTCGTGCCTCACTAACAACAGCTAAGAATATTACAGCAAATGATTTCAGGATAAGTGCTTGCTGCAGAACCAGACAGAGCCACCTGGAACACACAGCGGGTTTTGTGCATTTCAAGTAAGAGCAGTGTTTTCCCTTCAGGTTACCTGTATTGACTTTCTCATTTCTTTTTTTAACTGCTAATGCACTGTCAGATCCATGCTTGACTGAGTTATGCAAGCTAAAATTTCTAGGGAGAGAAGAAGAGAAAGATAATAACCCATTTTACTGCAGGATTGCTACTCAGCAGCCATAACCAAGACATAAATCTTGGTTTTATATTCCATAATCCCAGCTTTCAGCTGTCTCTTTGTAGTATAGGTTTTTCACAGCAGAAATTACATGTCCTCATATGTTTGAAAACTCCTGATATACACAGAGATGCCCCCTCACTCCAACAAGTGCTAGCAGTCTCTGACACTGTAGGAGTTTCACCTGCTTTCTGTTCCTCAGCACTGTGCCTGCACAGCAGACACAAGCAGCACAGAACAACACTTCCCCAGGCATTGCCATGCTGCACTTAGCCTGGATAGTGCTGGAATTGATGAGATTTTGCAGTGACTTCTAGAGCACCCCTTTGCTCACAAGGGTCCTTATGGAAAAGGAGCCAGACATAAAGGCCACTTGCAACCTCCTCAAATCTTGGGCCGATTTTGGAGACTGGTGTTGTTATCACCGTATCCTGGCATGTCACCCATCACATGATTGCAGCAGGTGAGATGAGAAGTCTAGCCGTAAGGTACCAAACAGCTTGAATTATACTGAAATAGAGGCGTACAGATTCAAAGATTAACCACTATGTTTTGCAAAGAGTAGTTTGTCTCCTGTATGTCAGTATCCAGTGTCTATAAGAACAGGCATGGAGCAGCACTCAAAAAGGTCTAATAGAATCACTGAATTATTTGGATTCCCTTTCAGTAAGGGAATTCCTTATGAATAAGTGCAGGTCTTGTTTTGAAAAACAGAGCATAGGAAGAGAAGGGCAGAAAAAACCCAGAGGGTAATGAAAACTTAGCTCATAGCCTGAACCAGTATTGCAGCATGGCTCTGAGAAACGTGCAAAAAACACATCTTGGCAGCAGAAGAGTGTTTATGGTGATGAGCAGATAATATTTTAATTGCTTCCTCCTGTTCACAGAAAAAAGGCTTTGTAAGTACACAGGATACATCCCTGATATCTCCTCCTTGCGGGAACAGGGCTTGGGACGCTGTGTTTCTGATTCATTAACAAGGACTGAAGTCAAAACAGCAACATTTGTGGTTATCAAGTAGAGGATTATTGTTTTGTTCTGCGTTAACCTCCAAAGGAACAGTAAAAATTATTTCAAGAAAGGATAAATTCTTTTTTTCTTTGTCTTCTTCTAACAGAGAGCAGAGCTGAAATTTGGAGAATTTTTTAAAGCTCTTTCTATTTCCTAGTGTGCTGTGACTTTAGGTCCTATAAGAACAGTGTGCCTACTGGAACCATGCCATTACAAGGGTATGTGGTCAGTTTGGAGTTTTTTTGTAAGAGGATGGAATGATTTGATGAATTTTCAGTGTTTGTTTTGGCTCAAACTCTTCATAAAGGTTTGGCCAGAAAAGTCAAATAGAAGGAGTTAGCTGGGTCACTTTAAACTTTGTATCAACATCTGGTATCTTAAACAGTACCAAAAACTGACTGCGGAGACAATGAAAGCTCTCAGTAGTGAAGGACCGATCTAGGGTAACCTCTGGATGCAGACTCCAAAATAGAGGAACTAAACAAGACAATTCCTGATTTTGCTGAAGTCCAGATATATTTGTTGATAGAAGGAAAAGAGCAGTAGTGTATTAGAATTCTGTGCAATGCCTGCACACGTATGTCTGGCTGTGTACCTATCAGCTTAACCTCTTCACGCCACCTGTCCGACTTGCAAAAAGATCCTGGGATCATGCAAAATCTGTTGTTAGAGGCCTTGGAGGTGGCAGTGATTTCAGGGTATGTGCAGGTGAATATGGGGATGCCACTGCTCAGGAAAGAAGACAGATGTGACATTTTACTCCTGGACTGCATGTCTGAAAAAATGAAACAGCTTTTGCAACTGCTGGTTGCCAGTAAACTATGGGCATAGCAGCATAGCATTTCCATTGTATATCCTAGTGCTGTCCAGCATTCAAAAGGAGTATTTCTGATAAAAGTTTAAACTGACAATACGCATTTTATAGCATATTTAGTTGTGTGTAGCCCAGTATAGCTCTAAGGCCAAATACAGTTTCCCTGTGAAGAAAAAAGTCTGCTAAAAATTCAAGTCCCCTCTTGTCCAGTGAGATTGTTGTGTTCCATTGCAAAAGCTCCAAATGGGACTCACTAAGCAAAGCCATCTGATTTTGAGATTCCTACAATTTCACTTGTGCAATTCCTCAGTGCTTTGGACACTTCAAGCTGGATCGTGAGACACCATAAGTAGGCTAGGGAACATGAAAGAATTCAGTTCACAAGCAGTATTTATGTAGAAATATCATTTCCTATCTAGCATCCAGCCACAGGAATCCCAATGTCTTTGTATTTTCTGGTCTGTTATCATGGCAAAGCAGGCATCCTTGGCAGAGAAGGCAAAACACAACAGAAGAAGGTAAGAAGTTATCTCATGTCTTTCCTCATAAATTAAAAAGCAGCAAGACTGTCTTTCCCTGTTTTATTTAAAAAGCATTATTTACATATCATGTGAAACACAGCCAGCAAGCAACTCTGTACCACATTGAGCCACTACTGAGCAAGAGGAGGCAGAAATACAGCAGTTAGAAAAGAAAGTGTAGTGGAAGGCCCTGACATGTACCAGTGCACAAATTTAATATTTGAGCATGTATGCATCATAGTTCCATGTGTCTACTGATGACCAAGTAACTGATATATATAAGTTTTGCACCACCGTGGTACTTCTAAGTGTGAGCCTGAACCACCAAACCTGCAAGGACCTAATGTTAAATGTAGTGGGTTGCCTAGCTTTGGTAAGCACACATTCAAGCAAAGTAAAGCATTCCTCAAATGGATGACGCCTTTTAGGAATAGCACTGAAACAAGTTTAAAACACAATCTCAGCAGGCTTTCAGTAGCTCACAAAAGGGTGAAAAATTTTTGAGGAGATTAATGGATTAAGTGTCTCCTAATGTAACAGTTTTAACACTCAGGAGTTCTGTTCTAGGATGCCACTGTTCAGTTTAGTGGTCAAACTTCTCCTACTCTTGTTCCAGACACTGACTCTTTTTACAGTGGCAGGGAAAGGAACCGCAGGAGGCCACACAACCATCTCTTTCCTATTTCAGAGGATTTTATGACTTCTAGACACAAATTTTATCATATTATTATTTCATGTTGGGAAAATTCATCTATTTCTCTGTTTATCACTGTGGCTTATTCAATGGCCTAATTAGCTGTGAGAACTGGGTCTCTAATCCCTTGTCTGGCTCTGACCTTGAATGATTTTGAGTAAGAAAATTTTTATTTCTCATCTAGATTTTATTCATCAGGAAGATACTAATGTTGAATTCTTTTCTTCGTGGCTTTAAAGGAAGTATCACGTACGAATTCTTCTGCTGTACAGGAGAGAAAGAATAAGAAACCCAATTATGGCAGGCTCCCTCCTTAGAGACAGAAAGATTCATCCACTCCAGAACTTTATAAACCTAACTAAAATCTTTCCTTCTCATTCTGTCCTGTGGAGTAACAGTAGCTGGGTTTGAGAAAGAGTATTGTTCAAATTCAGGACAGTATAGATTAATTATCAAGATAATGCTAAGAAAATAGTATTTTCTACTGGTGGCCATGACCTTGTAAAGGACATTCAAATTCTATTATGTACCTCTTTGCACATACAGACAGAGTTGCCACATTCTCATCACTGAGAGCCTGGTCATCTTACATTTGCAATATTTGCTTTATTTGCAGAGGAGACAATCAGCAAAATTCCCACTGAATGATACAATGCAGGTGTCTTTTATGTACTGCTGCACATGCAGGCATATTCTAACATAAATCCTAAAGTACCAAGGCTTTTATCTATACTGTCTCCTTGGGTATAGATATTGGCCTTAAGGCAAGAAAACAGGAAATAATAACAGGATTACAGTTTTAACTTTGGACTGAAGCCTACAAAGATGGAGAAGTGGCTACAGAAGAGGTACTATGTGCACTCAAGGGATATCCATCTGAATAATGCTTAAAAGAGAAAAGTTTATTGAACTGTTTTTTCACTGAAGTGTGGAGAAACAAGATGATTAGATCAGGGACTTCCATGACTAAATACAGTATCTTCCAGGACCCCTGAAATACCTGGCATGCAGTCTGTATTTCATCAGATGCATGGGGAGAAGCTCCTGTGGGAGGTCACTCTTCCGGAACAGGATAAAACCTAGCACAGTCTAAGAAAGCATCATAGTGCTCAGACTGAGGCAAGTTACCTTCAGGAGGAGCCACAGTCTGTCACGGAAATGAAATATCTCTAGCCAGCTGAGTTACCAGCTTGCAAGTTACCTTGCTCTTCTAGGGACTGAAAGGGAGCAACTGATGATCTGTGTCTCGCATCTGGGTAAAACAATTGCTATTTACATTTAGAAATGTTGGTGACAAAATAAAGTAAGGCACACGTTATTCACTGCTCCAGTCTGTGCACTGTTGGTGTGAAATGCTGGCAAGATAGGTACAGCTTCATCGCCAGAACTATCTTGGGAGACACTGCTTTCATAGTTTGGTAGTGAGTATTATGACAGCTGCAAGTTGCTCTTCAGTTTCTTGTCATCTGTGGTACTTCTTGCAACCTCCTTGCACGGTCATTGACTCTTTGCCTGCTTTCACAAGCAGTGAAGTCATTGGCTCCCATCAGTCAAAATGATCCCCAGTTTCCCTTACAGCTCATCCAATTCACAGGTATTGCTTGTAGCCACTGAAAATGCACACAACCCACTGGACTTTTAGACTTTTATATCCAGGTTATCTTCTCAGTAGGCACTGTTTATTAAACTGCGTGTGGCTAAAGGAAAGCTGGCAGTGAACCAGGTAGTCAGAGAACCAGGAACAAAAGGTGCACACACATTTAAGGGTGTGAAGCAGAGGCTATATAATACAACTGGCATGGGAAGGAAGTGAGGCAAGGAATGAAGCTGGCACTTTTTCCTTTCAACACTTACTGGTTCACTCCTGCCTTTTCCAGCATCTTGGTACTTAGGCTGCTCTGGTGCAGACCCTCACGGCCTTTGAGAAGGTATTTCACCAACATAAATATGTAAGAATTGTGGAGCTGGGGCAGACATATAAGGACTGTGGTGTAAGACAGTGGAGAAGATGGAGGTGTTGGACTGGCAAGGGGAAAAGATGAAGGAATGCCATGAGCACAGTAGATGGAAAACCTAAGAGGAAAACAGAGGCAGGTGGGAGAAGGTGAGAAAGATAGTGCCATTATCATGGATGCAATCTAGAGGAAAAGCCAGAAGCCATAGTAAGAAAGGCAGCACAGAATCAAAATGCACAATGTATGTGCCCTATGCATCTGAACCAGGGAAGGAACACCACCATGTTGCAAACCTTTCACTCAGTTCAAGACTGGCCGGCTTCCATGAAGTGGCAGGATGCCAACGATGATGGGACGAAAAGTCCTCCTGGTGTGGACAGACCAAGAAACTTGTATGGAGCATAGGGCCTTGAGGGGAAGCCAGATGACAAGTGGCTGAGGCCCTTGGGTCTATTCAGCCTGGAGGAGACCTCGTTGCAGTCTACAACTTCCTTGTGAGGGGAAGCAGAGGGGTAGACACTGATCTCTGTATCTGTGATAACTCAAAGGAAGTGCATGAGGTTTTTTCAGGGTAGGTTTAGGTTGGACTTTAGAAAAAGGTTCTTCACCCAGAAGGTGGTCTGGCACTGGAACAAGCTCCCCAGGGCAGTGGTCACAGCACCAAGCTCGACAGAGTTCAAGAAACGTTGGAAAATGCTCTCAGGCACATGATGTCATTCATGGGGCCAGGAGTTTGACTTGACGATCTTTGTGGGTCCCTTCCAACTAAAGCTATTCTGTGATTCTGTGAGTGTGACAACACTCGGCACTCGGTGGGCAGCCTCCTTACAGAGCTTGTGCCTAATACTTCTGGCAGTCCTCTGCAGGCCTGACAACGACGGAATGGGAGGGGGAAAAAAAACGAAGGAAAGATTACAGCCCTGTGCCTGGAGTCGAAGCTCCCCAAATTCGGCAGAACGAGTAATGCGATCAGTGACGGAACGCCGGCTCAGGGCATGCGCCCAGCTGCTCTCTGCCCTTCTTTCCTCGCTCCTTTTACATAAAAAAGCTGATTAATGCGTGTCCTTCGGGTCAGGCCGGTGCTGGGTCCCGTTACCTCAGCCGCTTCCTTCCCCCGGGCGGAGCCCGCCTCGGCCCGGCAGCCCGCGCGGGAGGGCCGCCGCCCTGCCTGGGAGTTTCCTCTTCCTCCAGCAGCACGACCGGGGAGGGCTCCAGCCCGGGGAGGAGGAAGGGGCAGGGGCCGAGGCCGGGAAGGCTCCAGCGCGGCCGCTGCCGTCGCTGGTGCGGCAGGGGCGGAGCGGCGCGGGAGGCGGCGCCAACGGCCGGCGGGGCCCGGAGTCACCGTGTCACGGCGCCCGGGAAGCC
>VZRN01003578.1:525592-573328 GCA_013397935.1 Dasyornis broadbenti | reverse complement strand
CGCCGTGGGTGGGCGGTGGCGCGGGGCCGCCCTGCCGACGTGTCGGCCGCCGCCGCGGCGGGTCTGGCCGGGCTCCGTGCCCCGGGGCCCCGCTGGGTGCCAGGGGAGCGGGGCCCGGGGGAGAGGTGTGGGCCAGCCTGCCTGGCCCTACCGAGGGGTGGCTTGTGTGTTGGCGGCCCCGGGATCTACCCGTTTCCCTTCGGTTTTGCTTTGCGGCAGAGGAGGCCGGTGCTGGTGTAGTAGTGGCATGTTTTGAGGCCGCCGGAGAAACGTGTTCTGTACTGCTTGCCTCTGGACCCGTTGTGTTTACCGCCGTGGAGAAGTTCGGTGCGTAGTTAGTCAGAAGGAGCAGGGTGGAGGAAGAGATGGAAGCTAAGAAAGGAATTTCTACAGTAAGAAGATGGGAGTGTGAAACCAGGAGAGAAAGTTGCTTGGTTTTTCTGCGCTTGTTTACCAGCAGGTTAAGTGTTCGGACTAGTATTCTGTGAAACCAGTGTCTGTCTTCGGCAAAGGTAACTTTCTGCCATGTTAGGAACTTAATTCTTTACTGTCTCCATTTTATCTTATCTAATTTCTCATTTCTCTGTTTTATCTAATCTTAAAACATTTTGACAGAAACATCATAGGAGAATTCAGTATTTGTGGCTCATCTTTCTGGCTTCTAGTTAGTAGCTTGATTTTAGGCAGTGCTGTATATGTGATGGATTTCTGGTGTGTGTCACAGTGTTTTGCAGACTTCTTGTTTGTGCAAGTACGTGTGCATCTGTATCCAAGAATTGTCTTCCTGAATCCACTAGCTTTTTTTCTAACCTTGTTAAAGTTAAAACCTAGTGGGAGTGCTATGTTTTCCTTCCTCCCCACTACCCGCATGCTCTCCCAAGAGGGCAGAGTTTTCTTTATGGTTAAAGATGCAGTTTTAAAGTGAAATGAAATGATCATTGATCACAAAGTTGTTATTGGTGGTGTTGTAGTAGGATTATGCAGTCTGTAAGTATCTACTGTGATGCATGTATCCATAATACTCTCTTTGAAGTACAGCAGTAGAATACAGGCTTTTCTAGCTTGAACGGGTAAAAATTATAGAAGTGTTATAAGTGATATCATGTGTTGTTCTTTAGTGGTTTTTTAGTGATAAGTGCATGGACTGTTATAAGAAGTGGTGATGTGTGTTAAGAAGACATTCTAGCCCTGTCTTTTTGTTAAAATAGAATTTGAAAGTAGATTTTCTTGTGTGTTTCTTATGGAGACTGTAGCATGAATTTTCCTTTTAGTTTTTAGATTGTTTGTAGCAGGGAAAATTACATTTCCTGTCTTAGGTATTTGTTGGTATTTTTAGGAGTGACTGTTAATGAAACGGGGTTTAATAATCTCTTTCCAAAGTAGATTCATCAGTGATTGTTCTATTTAGACACACCTAGTTAGAAAAAAGGAGATAATTGCCTAATTAATTACCTAATTGGTAAGTGAGTATGAGTTTTGGTAATTTTGGATCCTGGATGTAGACTTCTCAGGTGTGTGTGTGAAAAAACAATGCATTCCTGAAACCATGAGAACACTGTCAGATTTAAAATTACATCTACCACTGTATCCTTGTGATTTTTTTTTTTTTTTAAGCTAGTCTGTCTCTTAATTTTTCAATGATTCTCCTCTTAGTTCACACTTTAGATGTGTTCTTTTAGGCAACTTTAGTTAACAGGGATAGAATAACACATACTAGTATGGGAGGCATGGTTTTCCAGCTTTATGGAGAAGAGGTTTGGAGACTTGATTTTGGTAGAATTCTGGCAATCCATAGAAACTGTATATTGAAAAAGAAAGGTAGCTCTTGCTTCAGATCTGTGTAAGGTTATTCACAGCTGACAGTTTCTGATTCAATATGGTTAGTTTGGGGATGGCTGTCTTGGAAGAATATGGTGTAGGGAAAAAGAAAGCTTTAATCATGTTTATGTGTTTTTTTTTTTTTTTTTTCTGTGTATTTCCTTTAAAATGGTCCACTCACAAAGATGCAAACAAGATTTATTGATATTTCTTGTCAGAATCTGGATGCTGTACCAGTTTTATGGTGGAAAAGTATGTCTCTGGGTGGGTAGATGCTGGAGAAGTTAGAATTCTAAAGGCTTGGGACTTTAAGTAGGCTGTAAAGCATCTGCTGGGGACTTATGCTTACTTTCCATTGGGCTTTCTTTACTGTTTCATTGGTGTAATAATCTGTACAAAACAATTGTTTGGGGTTTTTTGGTTAGTTGTTTTTGTTGGTTTTTATTTTAAAGGGAAATTTTGTTATCCTTCAGAAAAAATTTCACCACAGCCTGACTTTTCACTGTCCTCTCATTTCACATGTAAGCTCCAGACTCCTGTTTCTCCCAAATCCAGGAAAATGGACACTAACTAGAATTTGAATTAGTGTTGCACTTTTGATGTGTTTATTCAGTGTTCAAGCGACATCCTTGGTAATACTGTCAAGAGTTAAGTAGCTCTTACTATTACTAGGTTTTTCTACTTTTTCAAAACCATTTTTGTTCTGGGATTTGGTGTTTGGAGGCTAGCTGTTCTTTGCCTTTGGTTTTGTAGAATGCAACATGAGGCCATTCCCTGGTCTTGGATTTCATGTTGTTCCCTTTATAGGAGCAATATGCTGTGTTTCTCTGGGTTAGCCCCTCTGTGGAGGAATATGTGGTGGTGTAATTTGGCAGCCTACAAGGAACAGGTAGGTAGTTTTTTTTTATGCTCTGGAAAGTTTATCAGAAGGTGTTTTGCTTATAACAGATTGTCTTTTTGTGGACGTGTATCTGGCAGTGAGTCTCTCATTTGGTAGTAGACACCACCCAGGACAGCAAAAAAATTGTGAATTGCAACTTCCAGGAATATCATTACAAGACCATTTTTGCAACTTGTTTTGTGGAATTAGGTGGCAACAGCATTACTGTCCTGGCTTCAGATTCCCTATACCTGGCATCTCTAGAGGGCTCCCAGTTCCATAACACCTGCATCACTTGGTTCTCCATCTCTGATGCTCTGCGCCCCCCTCCCAGACCCAGTTCCATCCTTCTTAGGATGTAGTCTTTAAGCTTCAAAGAGCTGTCAGCAATGCAAGTTGCAGTGGTTTTTGCTGGTGCCCATTTGTCAGCATTTCTTATGAATCAGCAAAGGTCTGCAGTTAATCCTAGCCCCACATAAAGTAAATTGTGAATGGACACACAGCCAGGAAGGGAGAGCAGTGACTGTCAATACCACATGGCCTTTCCAAATATTCTTTACTGGCTTAAAGCTCCTTTTACCTGAGGGAACCAATGTCTCTGTACTCTCCTTTGTGTGTGTACATAAATGTGTTGCACAGAGATACTGAAATCAAGTGCGTATTTGTAGTAGAAGGGTAAATAAGTAAATCTTGAAAAAGAAGTGTATGTAACTTGGTCTTTGAAATTAAAAAAATCATAGTTACAGTTGAATACATACCAACTGCTTGAAAACCATTAATATAAGGGTAATGTTAGCTCCAGTCCTCCAGCTGTACAGTGAAAAGATTGGGCCTCTCGGCTGATGACATTTTCTGTATGGTCACAATACAAAACATAAAACTTAATCTGAAACAAACTTTTTGGAAATATTAAAAGCAGGAGTAATTTCTGTCCTTTGTAATTGTGCAACAGCTGTGTCATACTTGAGCTTCAGAGGGCTACTACAAACTTCTGTCATGACAAATAACATTCAGGAGTTGATGCATAACAATCTTTCTTATAGTGCCAGTTACAAAATTGCCACAAAATGCAAAATTAATATAATTTTGCATGTAAAACTTTAAATTCACCTAACCAGACACATATTTTTCATAGAAAGTACTCAAGATATGGTGTTGGCGTAGTGTGGCTTGTAATAATGAAATGTGCATCTGTGAGACCAGTCCCAACTTGCTGCCTTCTGGTGCTTTGCTTGCATCTTCTCCAAACAAGTAGTTTGCTCTTTCACAATAAAGAATAATAATAAATTCTTTCATATGTTGCTGATACTTAGATCTATTTTGTAGAAAGTAAATCCAGATTAAGTTGTACATGTAACGTAAAACAGTAAGGCTTTTTGAATTTGCACTAGTATTTGAGTCCAACAAAGCACTTTCCAACTATATACGCAAAGTGTTTCTTACTCTTGTTAGTTTTACTCTATGGTAACATATTAATACATCTAGTTACAGATGTAGTGCAGTATCTGAAAATGCGTTAGTGTGACAATTTGACTAGTGAGAGCTGTGTTTAGACACAAAAAATATTTATGTTAAATGTAAACAGCTGCAAATGTGATTAGAAATACTTGAACACAGTAATTTGCTTTTTTATTAACTGTTGTTTGTTTTCAGTAGAAAACTGAATCATCATTTAATAATAAAAATAACTGGAAATATAATTCATGCTTTAACTGGCAACATACTGGTTTTATGGAAACTAGGTTTTACCTTTTAAAAAAGGGTTGTGGCTCTGGTTTAGGAAAGTGTGTGAACCAAGATGCTGCTGTTCTGCAGAGTCTGAACAGGGTCTTCCAAAAAGGTTTGTAAAGAGAGACTCTTTTCTCTCAGATCTTTATAAAAAGTAGTGACACTGATTATGGGAAATGGGAGAAAAATATTAGATTCAAGTTATCGATGTTGAAAGGCTGATAGCCTATATTTTAAGCAGAAAAACTGGGACAGAACTGTGATACTTTTAACATTTATGGGTGGGGGTGAAGAGAGAAGATAAGTGGTGAAAAAGCTCTTTCCAACTGCTGGTTTGAACAAGATGGGATTCAGGGGATAGAGCTGTGAAAATTGCTTGAGTGGTACTGGACAAATAAAACTTGTACATGTTAAATAAAAAGAAGAAGACTTCAAATACTTTCATGTGTTTACAGTACTGATAACTTTTGAGGGAGAGTTGTTGGTGTCAGTGTTCATTGTTGTATCTTCATTGTTTTGTTACTTCGGTTTTTGTTAAATACAAAACCAAAACAGTGACTAATACAATCAGTGTTAATACATTCAAGAAGCTGCTGGACACAGCAGTATATTTGAAGAATGTTGCTCAGGAATTGGGATGTGCCAGAATTTGGTTGCAGAGACAGCAATAAATCAACCTTTTTTGAGTATGTTTATTTTGTACACAGCTGCGTATTATTTTCTCCGTACAACCATGTGTCCTTCACGGTGTGCAGGAGGGTTCTCTATGTTAGACTGCTGCTCAGTGTTTTAGAGTGTACAGTAAATGAGCAGGTAAAGATGTTACAGAAAGAAAGGATAGTTGAGGTGTTGACAGTAGAACTTCGTTGTGGAAAGCTGGATCAACTGTTCTGTCCTCTGTTGCAGAGCTCATGTGGACTGCTGGGTAAGTAATTTTGTCAAAAGTTCACAGGTAGCTGTTAGTTCTTTATGAAGACCTGGTTTGGGATTTTGGCATCTGAGTATTCACACCTGCAACTGTAGTAACTGAGCAGTGAGCTTTGCAAAAACACTTCTTTGTAGAAAATCAAGGATTCTTAAAAATCCATCCTTTGGCATCTCAGATTGTGTTCCGTGGAATTAGAGTTTTATTCTTTACATGTGTGGTTTCCTTCTATTTCAAGAGAAGGGAGATACTGCTTAGAAGTGTTATTTCATTCATGTTTGTGCTACACTGAAATGCTATTGTGAAAACACTTGCACAGAGAAGGCAGTGAGAAAAGCAACAGTCATTGCAAATTTCTTTGAATTGTGTGATAACTAAGGACTCAGACTGACCAAAAGGACAAAACAAACAGGGACTTCCGTGTTTATTTACTGAACATCATACATTGCTGGTGCACTGAGTAAGGTGATATTTTTAAGAAAGTAATATAATTGCATTAGATAACATTTCTGGTAGAGTCTTACCATAGACTGATACTAGGGATACATATATTTTAATGTAAGGTAGTGAGCTTTCATGGTTTTTGTTCCTGGAATCATTTGGACTAAATTCTCCATATGCAGTGTGTTCTTCTACTTTTCAGGACTCACAACAAATGAGCAGATTTGATAGCTGAAAATGGAGGCATAATGGAGAAGGGGTATACAAAAGTTAATTATAGGCAGAAATGTTCCTCACTCATATAGAAACTTCATTAACATTATTAAGGTACTGTGAGCAGTTTAGAAAACTCAGGCAGGCTGCTTAGTGCCTTAGGATGTAAGGATGTGTGAGGGGAAATTACTGCATGGACAGAAGTTGAAAAGATATTTGCCTCAGAAAGGCTGATAGAGAACCTGAACTAAAGGCATCACTTCATAAAATGTAATCTGTAATCTCCCTTTTGTAATACGAGAAGAAATCCCATGAATTTGAGAGGGGACTAAAATGGAACTGCTTTTTCATACACTGTGTAATGAGATTGTAGAGAATTTTTTATTGAATGTTCTTGAGGCTACCTCATATCCAGATTTAACAAAGCTTTGAATTTTATCTTAAACTTTCTACTCCAGGTATTTTAACTACTTCAGATTTGAATGTGGTTGCCAAGGATCTTAAATCTTAGGTCCCTTTCTGTGAAGCATCATTTGAGCGCCTGGTTTGAACTTCTACATTTTAATGTGTATTTAGTCCTAATGATTATTCACATTTTATCTCAGTGTAGCATTTTGACGATTTTGACACAGTGAAGGAAGAGCATTTTGAATTCAGCGTGGAGCATAGACTGAAGCTCATTAGTTTCACTGTTTCAGAAAATGTGTGTAAACCCAGCGTTTAAGTTTGGATCTACTTGAAAAGTTTTGTGTGGCTTATTGTCATTTACTAAGTTTAGAAGTGACATCTGTGCTAAGTAAAAATTATGAGGCAACATCACAGAAACCTTGGAATTGTCTGTGAGGAGTGTGTGCAGGTAATGGCTTGGTTTCTACCGCTTGAAGTCATTTGTTCTAGCTTGGAATTAATTTTTAAACATAAGTAGAAGTCCTTATTCACTGGAGCGTCTGACATATTAGGAAAAAACAATTCCACCCCACCCGCCATGTTTGTTCTGAGAATGTAGTTTGAATAAGTTGACAGGGGGAAGATGGATTTACTTTACGGAATTTTTATATCTTTTTTGGTTTTAATGTTTAAATATTTTTAACAAAAAATTGGCTTCGTCTATGATTTGCTTTTGCATGAGAATTCCTCTTTTTATTGCCCATTTCTCATGCTGCAGTGAATTTCATGTTTGTGTTCTTTCTGTTGTGATTGCTTTATTTGGAGCTTCTAGGAGATTGTTTGTAAAAGTTGCCCCTTTTTCAGGCCTGGGTACAACATTTTACTGCTATTAAAGATGGAACTTGGGCACACGAGACCATGATATTTCTCCCATTTGCACATGGCATATCAGGTGTAGATTTTGTCTTGCCAAAAGGCAGTCAGAAAAATCTTCAAAAGGTAGAAATTAGTGGTCTTGTACTCCATTGCAGTGAATTTTATAGATGCAAGTCCATTCTTCCAATTTTTTTACTCATTCGGACGTTTCACTAGTATCTATTGTTTGCAGCTGTCGCTTCATATGACATCCCCATATTAGTTAAAAATGTGAAATTAAAGACAAATTTTATCAAAATACTGTTGATTCTGTTCCACGTTTGATTTGTATCATCCCACTGTCATCACTGACAAAGTCAGCTGAAAAAAAGTATTAGTGGTTTTTTTTAAAAGAGGTTTTTAAAAAATATGTTGCAAAAGTGAAATGAAACAACAGACGAAGTTCTAAAAAAAAAAAAAATTATAACTGCATTTTTTTTTCTTACCTCAGGTCAGATTTGGTCTTCCCCCATCACTTCTGCCACTTCCTGGTGCCAGATTCTTTTTGGGAGGCAATGTTTCTTGTCTTGACTGACAAGAGGTGCTGTCTCTGGTAGGATAAATTATCTTCTTTGCTTTCTTTCTTTTTGTCTTTGATCTCTTATCCTTTACACTCTTACTTTGTTGTAGCTTTTCTTTCTTTCCCTTTCTGTCTCTCCCTCTCCTACTTTCCTCTTTTGAGTGCACTGGGGTGGGAAGCTCTAGACTCATGTTGGGTTCAAGTGCAGTAGAAGCTTAATGCCTGCCTCTGTAAGTGTCTTTGAAAAGCAGAGGTGTTTCTTGGTGCACAGCTTGCCCTCCCTTATTTCAGGAAACAGCTATTGCTGAAAAGGTTTTTAGGCAACCAATTACAGAGATGGATTTGTGTTTCAGTGTTGTTTGTTAGCTGATGAGATGAGGTACCTTTAGTAGTGAAAGTTTTACTAGGTTATGGCAGATGTATTCTTTAATTATTTCTTGAGCAGAGTCGTTGTTTGTAAAACTCTTCAGTAACTATTGATTCCAAGTGTAAATGCTATTTACTGTTAGCTTGTTGATGCTAAAGAAGCTAGTATTCTTGGCTGAAGATGATTTCTAGAGGCTTGTTCTATGCGATTGTATTTACTCTAAAAAGTTGAAAGGATGAGGTGAAATCTATGTATAAACAGTGTAGAAATCTTAATAAATTAATGTGACAGATAAAAATATTAATATTCATATTAGGGTTTTAATTTTAAACCAATTTCCAAACCAATTTTCAGACCAACAGAGTTGCTTTCTGGATGCTTGATCATATGCGAAGAACTTCATGGCAGCTTCTGGAAATAAACACCTGGGTGTGTGCCTAGAACAACATTAGAATTACTTGGCAGTTGAATAGTGTTATCCTGGAGGTGCCTGGTTGGAGAGCAGTGCTGTAAGCTGTTAAACAGGTGATACTCTGGGTACTTGATAGGTATCTCAAGTGTCCTAGCTCCAGCAGCAATAGATCATACACAATTTTCAAGGTCAGAAATGTATTAGGATATAGTCATGTAAGGACCTCTTGTGTGATTGTAACGTCTGTCTTTATCTACAACTAAATGATTCTGGTAAGAATCAACATTCAGTGTTACTAGAAATATATTTTTTGCTTATTTCCCTCTGTGTGTGTGTGTGTATTAGCTGTGCATGCTCAGAAATCAGTGTTCACCTGGAATGAATTTTAAACTGCTGTGAGTCTTGACTATAAACCTTTGTCAGTTGGACTTTAAATTAAATTAGGTCTGAAGAAAGCTGTGGTTTGGGCACAAAGGCTTGTCTGTGCTCAGGATGCCATCATATCACTTGTACTCAACAAAGCAAATGTTTGAATTATTGCAAATATTTGCAAATATTTTTAATGTAGGCAGTAATGCTGAGATGTGCCTAACACAAATGGTGTATAGTGTACAGCTGCTATGTGTATATCAGTATGCAAGCTGAGGTGTAGGTTATCTCTGCAAGTGGAAAATCTCTGTCGTGAGAAGCAACTTGTGATCCACTGATGAAGTGGGTCTCTGACAGCAGCTTCACCAAGAGTAATGGTGATGGAACAAAGGTCACGTTTGGACATAATTGTGCCCTTGCAGCTTCCAGCTTTTCTTCTGACTTTGTCTTTGCTTTCTGAGTGTAAGTAAGGTCACTAACTTCAGCTCCTGAGTTATTGCTAGTATTACTTTTTACATGTCCAAAGTAGATTCTCAAAACCTAGTTGTGGAATAGGAGGTAGGGTTGGGAAAGAGATTTCAGGATGCCCTTGAAGAAAGACATCTAAGCTTTGAAAAAGTAAACTGTAGAAAATGAAACACTTTCTATGTAATGACTAAGCTTTTTTCAGTCTAGATGTGCATAGGATAGCTCAGATGATCTGAATTCCATACATGTTTCAAATGCTATCATTTGTACTCTTCTGATAAGATGAAAATGTCAGTAAGTGTAGTTTGATCTCTGACTGTGCGGATGGAAGTCAGTTATTTCTGGTGTTAACCATGACCTGTTGATTACATTAATTAGATACCTTGCAGATTTAAGAAGATGGAGTAGAAACTGAAGAGGGTCTTGAATCAAGTGTGGGTCAAACACATTTCCCAGCTCTCTTCTCCCTTGTTTATCTTCAATTTTATAAGAGTCTGAAGATGAATAAAAGCCTATTTGCCCTCCAGAATTCAGAAAAAAATGGATACTGTGATCTGCAGCTATCACTTCCAAGGTTATTTGCTATAAGGCCTGTGAAATGCCAGGCAGGATCTGATAACATATAGTGTTCCTTATTCTGAAAGACTTTTGCAATGAGCAGAGAATACAGCTTGAGATTTTGCTGTAGAAGAATGGCTTTGTAAATGAAGATATACAAGTAAAGATTCATTAGAATATAAACTTACCTTTATAGTGTAGATAATTGAATAACTGACTGTTATTAGTCAAATTTGTACTGGTAGAGGTTGCTATTGATAACATTCTTGTGCTGTTGCAAATTGCTGTTTGAAGTTTATTTAGAAGCAGAGGATCTGCAAGATATAAACTCTCAAGTTTAACTCATGTCACAATAAAAATAAAAGTATAAAAGGAGGATATTAATAGATTTTGGGTTATCTTACAATTTGTTAAAATATTATCCAGCTCTTAAGCATTGGAGCCCATTAATGGGAGGTGTCATTCTTACTGTGCCTCAAAGCTCAGTTCCTAGAAGCATTAGAAATTAAAGAAAAATGACCAGAAATTAAAGGAATGGATTGTTGGGAGTTGCATGCCAGAATACATTTATTTAGTCAAGAATGAAGTACTTCAAGGTGATTAGAGAATGAGGCGCAGAACTCCAGGCTCTAACTTTGAGAAATACGATATATCTCCTCAGAGCAAGTACTTCAAGTCACCTGCTGATGAACACTCTTGTCATGCTTGCATTAAATGTTGTGTTGAGCTTCTTCCAAACCTATTAATCCTTTCTTCTAATGTCCTTCTTTAAAAATTATTGCTTTTCAAGAAAGCAGACACTTTCTTAGCTTGCGTAATGGGACTTTGCATTAAATGTCCCTAATCGGTAAGATGACATTGCCTGCATGTTCTTTCACAGTGCTGAGCATTTGGAGATCTTGGCAGTGCACAGCAAATTTACAAGTCCATACTGTAGTTGGTTCAGTTAATTGAAAAACTCTAAAGAAGCTGCTGGGACTCAAGAATGCCTCAGAAAATAGAAATTGCAAAAGAAGTCTGATGGCCTATATTCAGGAGGGAGCAAGCCTTACAGTTAAAGAAGACAAAAGAAGTTGTGTGTAAATAATAGGATCCTTTTGCTTTTCTCCTTCAACAATTGTAGGCATCTTCTAATTGTACACAACAAAAATGGACTCTTTATTGACTGTACCAAGGCTCTAAGTTACAATATTTGGGTATGTCACCTGAAAGATGTCTTACAAACCTCATATCTGTAAAATCCTTTTTATGTGGACAGGATTTCAGGTGCATTCGCCTACTTCTTTGATCCTGAAAAATTTTGTAGTCTGAACTGTGAGCTTTGGGAAGGTAGGAAGTGCTGAGTGGTTTATGAGTGTGACTGCTCTGCTGAGAGGTGTGTCAGAGAAGTAAGGTAGCTGCCAACTCCTGCAGGTGGGGAAGAGCCTGCAAGAAAAGTAGCAAATACTTGCATCTTGTAATAGCTGGTGTGTTGTAACAGTCGATAGAGAGCTCAGGAAATCTGTTAAGATAACAGCTGTCTTGAAGCTGTACCAGGAATGTGGACATCCTGTTCAGCTGAATGAGCTGAAGGTGTCTCTTCATCTGTGCATTCCAGTGACATCACCTAGAAGACTTCCAAGCCGAGGGAAATGGAAGGAGTATCAGGCTCATGCTCAACCTCAGTTTACAGGTATCTGTAGACTAGAAGACTTCTGTATTTGTGGTTGCATGTTTGACACACATCAAACTTCAGAATCCAACACAGTCTGCAGGGAGGCAGTCCTTAAAAAGAATTTACATGTTTAAAGAAGGTACTAACTACAGAAGATGCAAGTTTGAGAGTGAGTGATTTTGCTTGTAAATATTTGAGAACTCGAAAAAGCTCAACAGTTTAGTGGGTGAAAACCACCGTTCTGTGTGGAATTCAAGCAGAGTCCAGTGGGCAGTAGAGAACAGAGCTTATAAGTTAGTCTGAAAATGTAAAGGAAAATCTTTTGCTTCCAAGAGGAAGAAACTGAGGTAAAACAGCTAAAATACCTCTCATATGTCCACCTTCTCTTACTTCATTATCTAGGTTTTACTCACTAATACCTTTGTATTACGAATTTTTTTCCAATAGATCAATTAAAACCTTTTTCAGTGAAGACCTGTCAGATTTGTTTGTTACAGATAATTTTTTCTTTATTCTTAAAATACTGTTTCATGCATTTTGTAACCATAACATGGCATCTGAGCCTACAGTAAGAAGTAGTGAGACCTAAGGGGTGTTTGACCTCTCCTTTTTTCTTAAATCATGAAGTCAGGTGTGTTTTATCTGTTTTGGTGAAATGCTGTATTATTGGCATCTGATTTTTTTTGTGATTCAGCAAATAAAGAAAAACATCTAAGTCTTGTTTAAGAAAATGAGCTAATTACATTAAAAAGACTTCAGTATGGAAGACTCATGGACTGTGATCTGTAAATTGGTGAAGAGTTTTAGTGTTTAGTGATAGATTGAAAACTGTTTAGAAAAATGTGACATTGTTTTCAAATAGAGTGGTTAGTAAATTATTCTTAAAAATAAGTTGGATACATATATGAGATGATTAGGACTGTCAGGGAAATATTCCAGAACATAATACTTGGATCAACTTTGGTTCTTCATGCACTTGGCATTTAAGGGGACAAGAAAAACAAAACTACAGGTAATGACGTTCAGTGAAACTCTTACTAATGAGGAAAACAAGGGGAAAGGTAAGGCATTTGGTGTGGCTGGCACATGATTGAGTTGCTGATACAGGGAACATATGAGCAATATATCAGTAGCCCTCCCAAGAAGAGTTGGAGGATGCTGGTGAATGAGAAGCTGGACATGACCTGGGAGCCCAGAAGGCCAGTTGTATCCTGGGCTACATCCAAAGCAGCATGGCCAGCAGGGTGAGGGAGGGGATTCTGCCCCTCTGCTCTGCTCTGGTGAGACCCCACCTGGAGCACTGCATCCATCTCTGGGGTTCCAGCACAGAAAGGACATGGACCTGTTGTAGTGAGTCCAGAGGAGGCCACCAAGTTGATTAGAGGGATGGAGCACCTTTCCTGTAAGGAAGGCTGAGAACTGGGATTGTTCAGCCTGGAAAAGAAAAGGCTTTAGGGCTATACTAATTGTGGCCCTCCAGTATCTGAAGGGAGCCTACAAGAAAGATGGAGAAGGACTTTTTATAAGGACATGTAGTGACAGGACACGGGTGAATGGCTTCAAACTGAAAGAGGGCAGGTTTAGATTAGATACTTTTAAAAGATCCTTTTGACGACAGTGAGACACAGGAACAGGTTGCCACAGAGAAGCTGTGGATGCCCATCCCTTGAAGTGTTCAAGGCCAGTTTGGATGGGGCTTGGAGCAACCTGGTCTAGTGAAAGGGTGTCCATGCCCAAAGCCAGGAAACCCAGTCCACTCTGTGATTCTTTGAATTAGGAAAGAAATCTGAGGCATGAAGAATTGGAAAGAAGAGGAGGAATGGAACAAAATCAAAGGCTGATTGAAGTAGATGTGAAACCTTCTTCGCTTTAGGTTATTTTATTTCCCACAGTCCTCTTCTGGTATAGCCTTCCCATCATAAGCAATTGTGGTTTCTGGAGGCATGTTATCAGCCTGAGAAGCAGTTCTAGGTACCAAAGAGTGGGAGGAAAAGTTGCCAAGGTGCTCTGTTTATGTTCAAAATAAGAAAAACGTTGTGAGAAAGCCCAGGATAGACTATTGCTACTAGTTAAATGAATATATTGTGGCGTTTTAAACTCCTATTGCCTCTCTAGGTTGTGTTCAGAGAAACAATTATTTTTACAAGTTACTAAACCTCTTGTGGTGTTAAGGAAGGATAAATTCATTTTATGATGTTGTGATGCCATTCAAAATGGTGATTTTGAAGGTAGTCTTTAAGTTTTGAAGTTGTTTTTGTGCTCCTCACTATCACCTGAGTTGGTTGGGAGTAATCTAGGTGTGACTGTCTTGTATTAGGTATTGCTGCTTTGTTTAATGAAGAACCATTTGCTTTTATTTCCCTCCCTCTTCCAACCGCTTTCTGTGTTTTCCTGACCTGAAAAGTGTATTTCCAGATTACTTTGTGCAAGTCTTTAAGTCTGAGCTATTGTGAGACATGTAATCACAAAGCATTACTACTAGAGATGGAGCACTTGCTGGATGAAAACTTGTTTTGGTCTCTCAGTTCCAGCTCTGGGTTTCCCAGCCAGTATTGCCTTCTTTCTGCATTGTTACCTGTGATAAATCTTTCCTTTTCCCCAATGCACAGGGTGAGAAAAGCTTGCCATGTTTGCCTATTTGGGTAATGTTTAAAAGGATCTGGAATTAGTTTAATGGTGCAAAAGGAAGTAAAGCTGAGTGTTTATTCCTTACACCAGAGCTATGTCTAATGTGTACCTATACAGTTAATTTCTTCTGAGCTTCTCTTAGCCTCTGTCAGGTATTGTGGTGGCTTTTTTCTTACCTGCTGGAACAGTGGCTTATAGAAAAAGAATTCATCAAGCATGTTTATTTTTCTGTTCAACTCATCTGTACTATTCAGTTGTCTCCCATACCTGATGGGACATGTGTCTTATTCTCCTTACGTGTTTTTTCCTTTTTGTGCCACTCTTCCTAAATAACAGTAATTCAAAATGCACAAAGGTTTCTTTTCTGAGAAGACTATATCTTCATTCTTTTAGGGCTCAACAGAGAAGTACTCATTTTTTTGTTTAATTTCTTTTTAGGATTTTAGTATTTCTTCATGTCTCTTACACCTGTAAAACTCATTTGTGTGTGATGTACTTTCGCCCAGCCCAATTCTCTTTTAGCTGGTGCTTTCCTGAGCAATGTGTTTCTGTTGTTAGAAAATATAGCAGTTTAAAAATTTTTATATAACTTTAATCAGGCTTGGTTTGCCGTTGCCTTGGGGAAGGAATTGTAGGGTTTTTTTTAGGAGATGAGCTTAACATATCAACAGACAGGGAGTAACCTAAAAGATACCCAAAAAGATAGCAAACATCAACAGAACATCAGTGGCCATCCATGAACATCTGCCCCAGACTCTGACAGAGTTGGAGACATCTAGTCCAGAAAGGACTGATAAGAAAGCAATGAGTGAAGACCTAATTAACATCAGAAGTGAAGAAATTCAGATCCAATAGGAAACCAAATACTAAGAACTAGGCAACTTGGGACCAATGAACACTGAACCAGTTATCTTCTATGAGTTTATATCTGAAAAATCTAGTAAAAGCCATGTGTCATGGAATGATTCTCCCTGCACAACCAGGCTGTGTGTAGATGAGACTATTTCTGTGGTACATCCTGGCCAGAAAATAAAGTAATGCCTTGATTCCTTATCATTAAAAGTGTTGTTGGAGGGTTTTTGTTTTTCCAGCAGTTTTGGTGACAATCTCTCTCATCCTGAAATAAACTCAGGAATGTGGTCCTGTCCTATTGAATGAGAAACTGTCATTGATACTACTAGACAGAGGATGGAGTTTAGTGCTGTTACTGTTACTTTTCTGTTAATAGAATTCACATACTGTTTGCCATTTTCCACATTAATAGAGTTATTAAATAAAATCATGTCTGGTGCCAGTTCCTTTGCCGCCACACTACAAACTTCTTGTGCTCCATGTCAATCTGTTTATTTTTAATGTATTTACGGTACTGTAGCAGGCTTTTGTGTTGTGATGGTTTTGATGGGCAAATTAAATTGTATTAATTGAATAATAAGAGACATGTGAGACAGTATTAAATATTGAATTGGAAATCCAGGTTGGCTTAATCAGAAACCCTGATCCATGATTCCTGCACAGAGTTGGGCATGTTTTGCAAGTGCTTACTAACAATTTGTTCCTTATGACCTAGATGACTGAAATTGTTGTGTGTATAACTTTCACAACCTGGAATGTGAAAGTAAAAAAGAAAAAACTTATTTTTGCAGCAGGCTGGGTGATGCTCATGGATCAAGGCTAAAACTTGCTGGGCCAGCTGTATTGCTCGATTCTTTGTTTTTACAGTAGGGAAGTGATCATCCCCCTGTTCCCAGCAGTGCTGAGGCCAAGCCTCAAATACTGTGTTCAGTTGTCTTCTCACTTCAAAAAGGACATTGAGGTGCTGGCATGTGTCCAGAGGAGGGCAAAAAAGCTCGTGAAGGGTCCAGAAAATATGGAATGACTGAGGTAGCTGGGTTTATTTGGTCTTGAGGAGTCTCAGGGGGAATCTCATCACTCTCTACAACTCCCTGAAATGAGGTCATATTCAGATGGGGATCAGTCTCTTCCAGCATCCTCAGTGAGAGGACAAGAGGAAATGGCCTGCTGCTGACACATGGCGGGGATTCAGATTAGTTATTAGAAAAATTTTTTTAGGGTGGTGAGGAATTGGAATAGTTTGCTTGGGGCTGGGGGTGTGAGGCCAAGTATCCAGGAGGCAGCTGGATTTGGTGCTGGGTGATACGATTTAGTTGCATGGGTATTGCGGTGGTAGTGCTGGGTAGATGGTTTACTTGATCTTAAAGGTCTTTTCAAGCCATGATGATTCTTTGATTCTGTGCAAGTGGGCTTCATGGAAATGGTTGACAGTAGAGAGGTGAGCAGATTCAGGTGTCTGTTTCTACTCTAGAGAGGACTGAAGAATGCAGTGAAGAAAACAAAAGCCTTTTGTAGGCCCAATTCCCTCCGTTTCCTCCTCCCTTTTATTTTCTGTTTCCAAGTCAACAACATCTCTCACTGCAACTTTAATCCTACTAGTTGTTTCTGCAGACATGATTGTGTCTTTTTCTGCTTTGCTATGAAGATCCTGCATGTTCAGCCATGTTACGCACAGGCTGTGTGAGGGGACAGAGCTTTTTAGTTACTTTAGGGGTAGGGTATGTGAATTTTCAGTTCAGTACTTGGAGCTGCAAGGGTGATGAAGTAGGTTCTATGTTGTAGGTGACTTTAATGTTTGTTTTCATGGTCTGCTTTAGTAAACATGAGGAAAAGTAAACAAAAATGAACGTTCTATGGTTTGGTTGATTTTTCTGGTAAGGTATTCACAGAAATAGCAGAAGTTCTGAGAATATAACCTCTGAAACTAGGCAGTAGTCTGCATTAAGAAATTAATCTAAAGTAAGAAAAATTTTACATTTCTTGTTTTTTAGGTATGATCAATGGCATATATTTTCCTGTCTTCAGTCTTGGAAACAACTGAGCTGCTTATGTTAGAATGTCTTAAGGTTTGGACTTGCTATGTGGCGTGTAGACTACAGATGAGATAGTTAATGTCAAGCAAATTTATTTAATGCCGAACAAACCCAAAACAACCCTCTGAAAGAGCGTCTTATACTAAAATGTACCAGATACATTTTAAAAGGAGAGTTACTTATGATCTTCAGAATATATAAACAAAATGCAGTATCCAGGCTGCAACCTTTTGTACCACAAAAGAAGCAGCACAACTTTTTAATGTTCACTTGCATGCTTAAATTGGGGTTTTGAAAGATAGAAACCTTAAAGTTTGTCCAGTCCCTTGAAATTCAGTGGTACTCTTGTGTGTAATAGTTTTAGTCTTTTAGAAGGGTAAACCCTTTCAGTACTTCATGTAAAATATGAAGAAATTAATAAGTAACTGGCATTTTCTTTCTGGAGAAGAAACTATTAACAGCCTAATTTTGTATTTGTGTTGTACATTAAAGAAATAGAGTGATTCTCACTCTGAGCAGTGATGAACTAAAAACAGTACCTGAATTGGCTGGAAGGTTGTTTTTTTGATATTGAGCTGATGTCAGGAATGCTTAATGCTGAAAACTGCCCATGAAGCTAGTGTCTTCCAATATATTGTTAAGAGAATGGAATTACATTCTCAGGAATAGCAGAATGACTAAATACTTTTCTCTGGAGCTAATTGTTGTTTTCATTGTTTGAATACTCCAGATGTTGGCTTTGTATATGTTTAGAATGTTACCTAATGACTAGTGTATGGTGTTTTCTTTGAAATTTGTAAAAATTAAATGGTACATCCAAAGTGTTGATAAAGTTTTAAGGGCTCATGTTGTTGAGGCTGGAACCTATTTCAGTATTTCAATATAGCTCATATTTAGATCCTATGCTCTTTATAAGACAAAATAAGCTGAGTTTTCTACAGTTTTCCAGGCCATTTTGTGTCTGGGTCAGATTATTGGGCTTTTAATATCATGATTCTGTATGCTCTTAGTTTCTGAGGAGACCAAGTAGGGGGGGAAAAAGCTTTTGCTTTTTTTACAAATAGTTGTCTATCCAACACAATAATGGTTGGGACATTAAAGATAACTTCCATTGATGTTATCTCATAGCTTTGCTTGTAATTGTAAATACAAATTAATCATTATGTATATAATATTTGAACCACATGGGGTTTTTTGGTATTATTTTCTCCATTATGAATTCACATTATGTGCATCCTTTGGTGTATCTATAAAACCCAGGACCAGTTGCATTCATTTGAGTTAATTTCTAGCGAAACCAGTTCAGGGTCATAAGATCAAATTATGTTAGCCTGTCAGGATCAAAATATGATAGGTATTGGGGAAGGGGATTGTTTTGGCTTTTCTTTTTTTTCCTAGAAACATTCAACAAATCATTGAAATCATTCAACATGCTACATGTAAAATGCTGAAGTAATTGACCTGGATTAAAAGAAAATGTGGGCTTGACATAAATGTAGTAAGGCTTTTGTATTGAAGGAGTAAAACATACTTTATTAATGGGACTGTAAGTTATGTCCTGATTCACTTCACTCAAATTGTGAAGCTGAAGAGACTGAGAGTTAATACTGTAAGGGAATACTGCTGAAGAAACTTTCGGAACCTGATGTTTGGTAGTTAAAGGTGAACCAAAGCTCTTTAGGCTTTTAGCACAATGGTGTCCTCTGGTGGAACAGTATAGCATTAAAATTTTACACTGAACAGGAAGGTTTTAATTAGACATGATCTATGTTATGCAGTTTATGTTAGTACTTGCATAGCAATAACGAAGTAGAACAAAATTGGAGAACACCTCCAGTATCATCTATGATGTAATGTACTCTGAAAGTACAATGGATATTTCTTACTCTTACCATTCCAAGTTGATGTTTTCTGTAAAGTGAATCAGTTTTCATTGAACAGCAAGTTGTTTGAGGTTAATAGGATTTCATTCTGTGATTCTTTCAGAAGTCAATAGTAACAGTTCTTGCAAGTCAAAGGTGTATCTAAATAGTTGTCACATGTTGTTCACACTCTGCTTTTGGCTGGTTCTGGGCTTTTGTTCCCTGCTTTAAAGTGAACCTCTCCAGTCAATGATTTTTTTTTTTTCCCTCAAAATCAGTGATTAATATGGATGCATCCTGTTTAATCTGGCAGTCTTGGATCTGTACATACCTGCAATCCTTGGAAATGTAAGGTAAATGCAGGGAAATGTTGGATAGACAAGTACTGAAAGATATGCTGTGCTAAATAAGATATGTTATCTTTGGGTGTTCGAGGTTTGTGCAGAATGAACTTTTGGAATTTCAGTTGATGTAAAGATTAAAGTGTAAAAGATTAAAATCAAAAGCAGTCATTATAGTAGAAAGGGTAAGGTGGGAGGAAATTATTTGGTTATTGCAATTTCTAGATTCCATATTGGGTAGGTAGTTGAGATTTTGGCAGCCAAGTGATAGGCTTGAAGAGGAAGAACTGTCAGGCCTGGCTTTGCTCAGATGGTTATAAAAAGGGTAAAATGAGTGATATAATTTCTGGAAAGAGACCCTGCTGGATTCAAGGGAAGGTCTGGTGTTTTAAGCATGTGTTCAACTCCTAAATCTCAATTTAATAACTTTTTCTTTTGCAGTTTTCATTCTCTGCTACAGATACGGATATAAGAGTAACCTGGTACATCTCTTGCTGCCAGCCTGTTCCTCACAGGGGAGAATATGGTAGTTGTGGCAAAATACCAATTTCAAGAGATGTAGAAAAAACACTGTCTCTAGAACATTGCTATTCTCTTGGTCTAACTTCACCAGCCATAGTGATGCATTATGCTACTGTTAGGTTTTTTGTTCAAATCAGGTTGAAGATACTCAAATAATTGAACATAAGTAGCAAAGTTCATCTGTTATTTGAAGACCTGGTAGATTCTCACTGCAAATGCTCTAAACTTTAAAATACAAACGTTGTTGTGATTTATGTTTATGGCTGAATTTCCGTGAAGATAGTATCACATTGTATATGGAGGTTGCAGTTTGGAATAATGTGGAGAAGTATTGATGTGAAGAAAACATGTAAATGAGAGCTTCTTAAAAATGTCTGTCTTCAAGTAGGAATGATCTAAATGTTTGAGAGAACACATGACAGGACAAGTTTGTTGCAAAGAGACTTGTATCTGCATTAAATCAGTTGTTCTGAGCTTAAACAAAAAGAGTGGAAAAAATATTACTTCTTGTAGAAGCATAGGTTAGTATTTCATTTGGAAAACTGTTAGTGTCTGGCATAGATTCTAGATTAAACTAGTCTGCTTATTTCTGTATGATGTCTAACTTGCTGATCGACTGTTTTCTAGAAAGTTTAGTAGGCAACAAAAAGACTTGCAGTGCTGCCAGTAGCTGCTAAGTGTTGTGTGTACAGCATGCATTGTTGGGGAGAACTGCATGCTGCTTAGGTAGAATTTTGTGGGTCTCTGTGTGGGAGAAAAAAAGCAAACAAACCTACTGAAGCAGTGAAACTTAGTCTACAGAGTTAGCAAGCAAGTGTTCTCAGAAGTTAGGAGCTCTCAAGAGTTAGCAAGCAAGTGTTCTCAGAAGTTAGGTGCTCTCAGTGCCCAAATCATCAGATTGTTAAAAATCCTTCTGAGTTTATGGATCGAACTTCAGAGAAAAGAAAGTTAAGTGAGCAAGACCCTTTTATTTTTATTTTTATTTTATTTTTTAAGCCCATCAAACCAACATTGAACATGGTAACATGGCCGTTCTTAAAACATAGTTCTTTGAGGCTGTTAGCTAAGATTCTGGAGATATTTTCTTGTAATATACTGTTCCATGTAGAGTGATGCTTGCAGAATAGATACGCAATGAGGTGAATAAAAAACAAGGTTCAGTATTCACATAAGCACCATGCTTAGACATTAGAAGCTGTTAGTGCCTTAAGCTGTCCCGGTAGGTGAAGAAACTAAAGGCAAAGGTGATAAAATAATTTTGCTCATTGTTTGTCTAAAGGTAATGATGCAATTTTTTGAACAACTAGGAGAAATTTTTAAAAATTGCTTGTTGATGTGTTTCTGAATTACTTGTTGTAAAGCTTCTGTTCAGATGCTATAGAGTGGAGTAGTGAAAAATTGTTAAAAAATCTGTAACTCACACCAGTCCTCGGACAACTAGGCTTTAAAAAAATAGGGATATTGCAAATGTGAGTATTTTGTTCTGGCAGTTTGCTCTAAAATTGTCTGTGGTTGTACCAAAGTATGAAGAAGAAATCTTAACTGATGTTGAAAGAGGATGTTGATCGAAATCCTATCTTGGTTGTACACACTGGTTTTTTTCATGAAGGCCCTTAATTTGCAGCTGCTGTTGAAAGAAGTTTGTGTGAACCTTCAGAGATTACAAGCACTTCTGAACTTCACTAGGCAACCCAGAGAGAACTGAAACCATACAGGGAAAAATGAAAAATTTTTGAAGCTATAAAGCCTCTCAGATATACATGCAGTGTGACTACTTTACATTGCAAAGAATGAGCTTAAGGGAGAAATAGTATGGAGAGAACTGATGCAACCTAAATTAAAAAAAACATGGAAGAAGGTCCTGATTTCTACCCCACACAAAATGTCAGGGATAGCTATGGTGTTATTCATAATGAAAATATTAGGAAGTGTTGAAGTAACGGCTGGAAATCTAGTACATTTTTGCTGGTGGTTGATTTGGTTGTTGCTTTTCTTTTCACTTGATCAGCCGTTATACAATTTACTTTTTAAAAGTGGTACAATTCCTGACTGAATAGTCAAAATACTGGTTAAAACTAGGAGGTAAAGGTGTGTGTAGGAGGGTGCAGCCAAAGAGGTTTTTTAACTTAACCTGTTATTATTTCAGGTGCTTGAGATTGCTTTACTTCAAGAATTCAAGATTCTAATTTTGGGAGAGTGGTGTCTTTTAAAGATGGAAATGCATTTAAAAATGGAGTGTTGTGTCACCTGCACATGTCAGACATAGTTGGCTCTTTGTAGTCACTGAGAGGCAATAGCATCAAATCTTCCTTATAAAAAATGTGTGCATTTGTTTCTGTCTTAAAGAAATTTTACTTGTTTACAGGTGTCAGCTGTGATGCATGTTTAAAAGGAAATTTTCGAGGTCGCCGATACAAGTGTTTAATTTGCTACGATTACGATCTGTGTGCAACTTGTTATGAAAGTGGTGCAACGACAACAAGGCATACAACTGACCATCCAATGCAGTGCATACTAACAAGAGTAGATTTTGGTAAGTGATAATATCAAACTCCAGTAATTTGTTGCCATATTGTGTCTACAAACATAATGCTGATTTTCATGTTTCTACTTCATCATACTATTAATCACTTCCTCCACTAGTGCACCGAAAATAAGGGCAAAGTTCTTGTGTTCTAAATAAGCAGCCGTGTTTTCTTTGATAGAAGAACTGATTAATATATTTTTTTAACTGCTGCATATGTATTTCTGATTTTGTTATTTTGGTCTGATAACAGCAGGTTATTAGACTAATAAATGTACTTAACAATAGTCACTACTGTTAAAAGTGCCACAGTCAGAAAGTCACAGTACAGGCAGAAAACTGCTGGTGAGATTTTTGTAGGAAGGTTGTTTATTGGTGGCTTATGTGAGACTGTAAGTACAGGAAAGGTGGTAATGGACTGCATTGAGTATGAGAAATTAGTGGCAAGGACTAGCATGTAGTCTTTTTGGAATTCCTTTGTAGATCTACTAATCTAAGAATTGTTTCTAACTGTAAAGCCTTGTCAATATTTAAAATAAATAATTGTTCTTGTGTCCTATCCAGTTTGTTGTTTCTGTTGCATCATAGTTGAAACAAGCTGTAACTTGTAAGAAATGGTTTTGTGACAGTCCACTGCTCTAAGATGTTGCTGATGCTGAACATATATTTCTTTTGATGTCAAACATATGGGACCAGCATTTCAGTATTTTTTCCTAGTGATCCCAGCTGTAGTCTTAATTTTTGGAATCCTTTAAATATGATCTCTCAGGAGCTGAAGTGCTATACTTTACCTTTTTGATTAGAACAGCAGTTAAATTTATACTTCATTGGTTTAAAGTGTAGAGAATAGCTGTGTATAGAAACATGCAGTTTCTTAAAACAACCTTTATATGAAGTCAACTTCAATTTTCTTTGAATTCGCAGGGCGTCCCTTGCCCTGAGACTGCCTGGTCATAGCTTCAGAATCCAGACTGTGGGAGTCCATGGTTTGAAAGGAAATAATATAGTGTGTTATCAAAAATACATGCCCCCATTTTAACTTACATGTTTCTTGTCAGGCTTTTTTTTTTTTCCTCTGTGTACAGTATTGGGGATTGAGGTCACTGTTTGAAATGTGCAGTTGAAACTTCTTAGCCTGTTAGCAAAAGTGATTTTTGGATATTAAACATGGGTTAAAAGGATGCCTGGGTTGCTGTACGCATCACAGGAGTAAGAAGACTGAAACATAGTGATACTAATTATCAAAGATTTCAGTGTACTGCACTGAGAAGTTGTTCTGAATCATACTTGTTTTAAAAAATGCCTTTAATCAGAAACGAAGACTACGAATTATGTTTTGTTTCTTGCAGCTTGGGTGCTTATCTTTTGGAAGTCTTAGATAAATGTATATTTTGGCTTAATGCCTTTTATTTGTGTATTGTAGAGACACAGAGAGGTTATTTTTTTAATATTTAAGTGTGCATGAAGAATGCAGATGGTGAGGTGGAAGAAGATTCACAGCAAAGTATTGAGATGGCTAATAGGATTTGAAGGGCAGCTTCTGTATTGCTTGGTGTTTATGCTTTTTATTCTCTAAATGAGAATAAGAAAAAAATGTCTATAAATTTCACATGGCTTGATATGCAAGTGTTGCTTCCACAGAACTAGTACCAGGAAAGAAAATACTGCAGCTGAGCTCTGCAGAAAAATTCCTGGTTTGATTAACTCTACAGAACAAGAATATCACCGGATTGTGAGCCACAGCAAAGATGTGCACTGAATTACTACTGACCTTGTAAGCTTATACAGTGGAGAATGCATTTGAAAAATTTATAAATAACATATTCCTTAGAGTTCAGCAATCTGTGATATCATTCCTAACATGTGTTGATTTTAGCGTTCCCTGTAGAATATACATAAAGATGTGTACCTTACAGTATTGTGTGGATGCTTAAAGAAACCAGTGACTTTCCAAAGGGCCTTGAGTGCCCAAGGAGATCGTGTGACTTTGAGGAACATGCAAAAGTTAGGAGCTAAGGAATGTTAAATCTAATTAGAAAATAAATAATAAGTGGTAGAAGTAGTCTAAAATTACCTAATTCAGGGTTGGTATGATAGCTCTATTAGTGGATATTAAAAATCAGCAAGGTTAGATATTAATGGCTGAGAAGAAAATAATCTCAAGGGTAAAATTGGCAACATAAAACTAAGTGGTATTGTTGTGACTTATCCCCAGGCAGCAGCCAAGCCCCACGCTGCCACTTTCTACCTCCCCCACCAGTGGAATCAGGGAGAGAATTGGAAGGGTAAAAACTGGAAAACTCTTGGCTTGAGATAAAGACAGTTTAATAGGGAAAGCAAAAATGGTGCACACAAGCAAAGCAAAATAAGGAATTATTCACCACTTTCCTTGGGCAGGCAGGTGTTCAGCCATCTCTAGAGAGCTGGACCCATCAGATGTGATGGTTACTTGGGAAAACAAATGAACATCACTCCATATGTACCCGCTTCCTCTTTCTTCTGCTCTTCATATGCTCGGTATCCTGAGCACAGTGTCATATGGTCCAGAATCTCCCTTTGGTGAGTTGGGATCACCTGTTCTGGCTGTGTCTCCTGACCTTCCATGCACCCCCAAATTCCTCGCCATTGTGGCAATACAAAAAGCAAAACTGGCCTTGGCTCTGTGTAAGCCCAGCTCAGCAATAACAAAAACATCTTGATATTATCAGCCCTGTGTTCAACACAACTCCAAAACATGGCCCCATACTTGACATTGTGAAGAAAATTAACTCTGCCTCAGCTGAAACCAGCACAGGCATGGAAGTAATGAAGTCTTTAGTCAATTCCTGGTAATGTGGGAAGTCAAATGAAAGGAGAGTGTTTCTCATTTATGACAGTTTGAGTAGGAAACTTTGTTAAGTAAGGAAGATGTTACTAGAAACGCAGTGTTAGTGTAGGTAGGTGTGTGAATTGTGGTTTACTTGGCTGTTGACAAACTTCAGTACTGTTATCTGTAGACAGGTTTGTTTCAAAGGTATGAAAATGTTTTAATGGTAGGAAGCTTACAGTTTTGTTTATAGTATGGAGGAAACTGGACAGCTAGTGAAAAATGAGTATTTTATCAAGGAAAAGGAAGCAGAGTTGGGGAATCCTTCTGTTGCAAAACTGATGCAAGCACTTCACAGGAAGTCACTGTCATTTTTCTGATTTTGAAAGTGCATGTGGGGATCAGCAAGTCATTTGCCCAAAATCCATCTGCTACTGATGAAAAGGACCCTGTACCATTAACTTCTACCAGCACTGTCTAGATGCAGGTATCTGTGAAGCTCATTTAAGTACTCTTCCTGAAGCTACAACCAGGTTGTTTGTGGTGGACAGCTGACCACAATCCTGGATGAATGATCCTTTCGGCACAGAAGAAGTCACATACTGTTTACCTCTGTGAAAGTTATAATCAGTTTTTAGAGTTCCTAGCTACTGTAATAATGTTGTAGAATGCACTGCAAGAAGATGGACTTTTGTAGGTATTCTGAAAGCTCTGAAAGAGCTTTTGTTGTCAACTTGACGCATTTTGATTGATTTTCTTTCCCTGAGAGTCAGGCTACTGTAGGAGCCAGTATAAGAACACTGAAAACAAGTAAAAAGCCCTGGTGTTTTCTGCCTGTGCATGTTCACTGTTCTGCCATCTGGTTGCCATATTTGTCTTTCAGGAGTCAGCATATGACCTAGTATTAATTTTGAAGCAAGATGGGATCCAAAACAATGGTAGTACTATTGTTCCTCACTCCCCACAAGAGATACTGGAAAAAATGCTTTAACACGCAGCAAGAGTGATATGCTACTGTAAGAGGGACACAGTTTAAAATAAAGTATGAAGTCTCATATGTAATGGCAAGTGGCCTTTAAAGCACAAATCCAATTAGTTTATTTCAGAGCGGTCAAAGAGTAGAATCGTAATCAGCCAATGTAAAGAACAGGAATGTGCTTACCAGGCAGTCATTGCGCTTTTGTGCTCTTTGTAGGACAATTTGTCAGGACAATGGAGAAGTTCAGAGCAAATTTCCTAGTTCTCTTTTTCCTAAAAAAGCATTGTAAGCTGTTAGGATGCATTAGGGTCTAAGCATGTGGCTTGCCCATTACTGTGTAATTTTAAAGTGGTTACATTGACCGAGAAGGTAATAAAATTGTTAGTAGAATTCTCTGCCAAAATCATATTTTATTACTTTATCAAAGTACAGAACCTGTCTTGGTTCAGAAGTGCCTTCACTTGTCAGCTACAGTGCTTGTGTGACAAAAGATCCTGCAACCTTTTGTACCCAATTCCTAGGCAGAGGGAGCTGATTAAATAATGGGTACCTCGATAATGTGTAGTGTGGGATTGATTTGATTCACCAGAATTCAGCTTGAGACTTTTGGGTTTTTTGGTTTGTTGGATTTTGGGGTTTTTTTACCCAGCAAAACAAGATGTTTACTAAATGTGTATCATGCTAAGTTTGAGAGTCATAGCTTGCTTGGAATAGGACTCTAGAGCAGCTTTGAGGGTAATACTGTGTTGAACAATATGGCTGCTTGATAAGTGAGAAAAGAATATATATACGTTTTGTTAAGTGGTGTGTTGCCACCATTTGGTTTCTTCAAACCTTGAAAAAAACCAATTAAATACACTACAACTTGTGTCATACCAACAGTTTTATCTATATGTATATATCACGTTGAAACTACATTACTTACAGAAAGTAAAGTGTAACTAAAATTCCTTACTGCTGTGTACCCTTGTAAAGAATTACGTCTTAACAAAAAGTACAAACTGATGGAAAATGTAGTCCTGAATCAGATATCTCTTTGAAAGATTGATTTTTATCTGCGGAATTCTGTGATGTTTCTGTTTTGTTACTAACCTCTTACCAATTTTAAGAATGTGCTGATTAGATCTAAATATTAAGTATACATTTAACTTTTGTACTATACATAGATAAAAAAGCAAAACCACTCATTTTTGGTTGCATTCTCACATTTAATCCGAGTTGTTTCGTAGAGTTTTTTTCCGCACCTAAGAAAAAGCTATAATGTCTAAACACTGTTGTACTTGAAAAATAACTTTCATAAACTACCATTGGGTCCTCATCAGACAGTGTTATGAGCTTTCTACTCCTCTGTCTTCTTTCCCTAATTGATAAGGAATATGGGTTACAAATCTTATCCTAGAGGGATGTGATTGAGTCTGGTTTTTCTTTTTTACTTAATAGCCTTGTCTTCTTAGACATTTTGAACAGTGGGTTTTAGAGGTCCAGAGGAGTGTGAAGAATTACGGACTCCTGCTTTTGTCTTTGAAATGAACCAAAATTTTAGTATCTGAAAGTTTTCTTCGTGGTCAGAAGGGATAATTCTTTGGTCATGGGCACATTGCATTCTAAACATAGATTTGTGAACTGCAAACAGAAACACAACTGTAGGTTGCTTCACTTCTGCAGCCATGGAGGCACAGTGTTTTCATTTCTTCTCATGTTACCTTTAATTCTTAGTAACTTCATTAACAAAAGAACAAAGGTGGTCAAGAACATAACTGTTCATAAATGTTAGGATTTTTTATGTGCTTGTGAAAACAAAACAGATGGATAAATACCCATTCAGTACCTTCAGTGCTAAAAACAAACACAAAGATTCATGATATCACTTGATTACCAACCTCTTTTTTGTTTTAACTTAGGTTTTAATTTAAAGGAAAATTTAGCTGGTGTTCTATATTTCACATTAGAAAAGAGATTTTGATTGTAAGAGGTGGAGAGAGATTGAAGTTGAGGAGGAAAAAAGAAGGGAGGTATAAACTTACAGAGGAAAAATATCTGGATTTTCCAGCTTTAACTTCTACGCATTTTTAATTTTTTTTTTTCCAGAGAAAGGCATATTTATTTGGCATGTGCATGTATGTTTGATGTATAAGAAAGATGTGGAAGGAGGTGTGAGTGGGAGAACATGCCAGAGGTATAATCAGGAGACTGCAAAGAACTCAGAAAATTAATTTTTTAGTGAATAAGTGTTTTGGTTTGTATTCTTTGAAAATAGGGAACAACACAAGATTTGACAATCTTGTCAAACCACCCCCTCTGTGATAGAATGGTGTGTACTGCTAAAATTCTTGACATCTGGATTGAGCTAACAGTGTATCTAATGAAAAGATACTTCTATGTGCATGCTCATCTATTGATAACTCTCTTCAGATGGGCTGTGACCCAGTGCCCTTTTCTCAGCTGTGAAGTAGGAGTTGGTACTGTTGTCTTACTTGAAAATATATTCATTCATTCTCAGTGAGTTTTATAGGTAGAAGTTTTTAGACCAACTGATATTTAAGAGGTTTTATTCCGTTGGTTTATTTTTTTTAGTTTTTTTATGTTGATGTGAATGAGCAGCTTATTCATGTTTCCTGTAAAACACAAAATACCTTCAGAAGATGAGAGAGAAAAGCATTTTCTTCTTGTGTGATTTGATAAATTTTCATTGTAAGTTTGGGGAACTTCTGTTAGCAACTTGAAAGTCTCTGATTTTCATCAATGGTGCAAAAGTGCTCACATTCAACACACCTAAAAGTTGCAGCCAGTGTATAACAGATAACCAGATTCATTTTTCTTTCTTTCTTCATTTTTCTTCTATCATACTTTTATGTTACATATTGGAGACATTTCCAGATCTGCTTACTGCAAAGCAGTAGTTCCAAGTATGGCACAAATATTGACATTTGGTGTCACTGAGGACTTCTAAATTTTTATCTAAATTTGAGGTATTGTCAAGAGTTCAGCTTCTGAAATTTCATCTTACGATTGAAAAATACTGTAGTTGATGACCCTGTTATGGAATAAGAACAGTGGTAGAAAAGTGAAAGTTCGGGATTATCAGCAGCTAGTGAATATTAGAAAAGTAAGTTATGTGTGCTAATGAAAATTAAATATAGTCTCTGGTTTTCTTCATCAGTAACTGAACCCTTCTGAATATAGCCATTTCAATGGGAAAACCGGATTAATTTAGCAGGGATTACAATGAAGTATGTTTATAAACAGAGGTTGATGTGAAAAAAAAATAATGATGATACTGCTTTGACGTAACCTCTATTTAAATTCTTTCTGTTTCAGATTTGTACTATGGTGGAGAAGCTTTCTCTGTAGAGCAGCCACAGTCTTTCACTTGTCCTTATTGTGGGAAAATGGGTTATACGGAAACATCTCTTCAAGAACATGTTACTTCTGAGCATGCAGAAACATCAACAGAAGTGGTAAGAAGATTCAGAACTGGCTTTCATGGTGGAAATATATTTTAACTAGTCTCATTTCTGAAAAATTGTCTTCCTGTTCTTCTTTCGTGAAGCGTGTATTCATTTAAATGCTTTGTCAGAAGATGTACATATATTTGAGCATGACATCAAAATTCTTCTATGATTTATGAGTATTGTAATATAATGAGCTTGCCTTCTTTCAGAGTTTTTGTTTGTTGTGCTGATATAAAGGCTGCTATGTTTAGGAGATTATTATACTGTAAGACAAAATTCAGGAAGTTCTCAAGGTTATTCTGTCTAGCTGCATCTCGCTTTTCACAAATAGTATATAATTGTTCTGTGAATTTACAGCTATGCCAGTCTTTTGTAACTGTAAGAGAGAGGAAGACATAGTAGATAATTTATTGTATTTTTGCAGATAGTTTATTGTATTTTTAACTATTTTAACTATTGTATTTTTTTAACTATTTGCAGATAGTTTATTGTATTTTTCAAGTAGTGTTTTTAATGGACCTGGTATTTTTATGCAGTGGGATTTTATAATTGTTTAAAAACTATTCTTGTCAAAGCAGAGCGTTTTTCCCCATCCCTAACCATTAAGACACTAAATGTGGTTTAAAATGCACTTCTTAAACAAGTATCAACATGAATACTTCAATTGGAGATGTTGACTCCGCCTGTCTTGATTGATCTTGGGAGTAGGAGAAACTGGGTTAGCAGAATGACATGAACGGTACTGTTCTCTGGTCAGCTGTTTTACCATACACTTCTAGGAAAAAAGTGATGCTTGAAGTGGATTACTCATCACATTCACATTGTGAAGAAATTAATTATAAATAGGTTCTCTATTCTAATCTTCCAGTTTTCTTAATTTTCAAAGAATTATGTGGACAAAAAAGAATGACTCTTCAAGCCTAATAGGGAATTTGGGTGACGAGGTGATACAGAAGGGTGTTGGCCTTTTTTGGGACTCAAGGGTTTTATGATCTTTCTTAAAAACATAGGAAATGAAAAGGTTTACTTCACAATCAGTTGCACTGTGATATCATTACTTAACTCAGTGACACACTGCAGTTTTTACAGTCTCACTGAGTTTTCTTAAACTTCACAACTTTCAAACATACCATCAACCATTGAAAATTCTGTGTTTGGATGACTTTATTTAGTTTCGTGGCTTGGCATTGCAATTCCGATTTGCGCCACTTGATGTCAGTGATATGTTCCTGACACAGACTGTTCACAGATCCCAGGTTTTTAAACTTGACATGCCCTTGTTTGCAGTTGTGACTTCTAGAACCCCACACATAAAGCCTAAATTTGTGATTTTTTGACACCTGCTACTCTAGTGAATCCTAAAAGAGTTATCTGTGGGGAAAAAAAACCAAGGAAAACCACAAACCTTTTCTTTCTGTGCATCAGTGTGCAAGACTGCTATATCTTTGTTCTAAACAATAATAAAGGACAAAATTTTAATGCTTGAATGCAATTGTTTATCTTGCTAAGTTTTGGATCTGGGTTTTATGATAAATGCTTAGTGTGCATGCACATAAATTTATTTGGGTACTGTAGCCTTACTGAGATAGTGAAGGACAAGATTAGTAAAGAGGAGAAAATATTATGAATTCTAAATGTTTGTGGTTATAGGCTTTCAAACAATTATTTGTGTTTGGATACTGAGCTTGTTGTCACTGGAGTATCTCTATCCAAAGATGTGTTTGATTTTAGGTATGTATTTTTAGGGATGTAAGGGAACTTCATAGGGACAGAATCATTTATATTTTAAAGGCCTTTTGCCCCTAGTTTTTCAAAGAATAAGCTAAACAATTTTTGGTCCATTAAATTTTGCTATTTTTCTATTCAGGATGATGCAAATAAGTTTACTTTCTGCTGATTTTTCTCAACATAGGCATTGGTAAATACAACAGCATTAGGTATCTGCAGGCAGGAATCACGGACTGACTGGGGTTGAAAGGGACCTCTGGAGGTCATATTGAGCAGGGCCATCTATAACTGGTTGCTCAGTACGATGTCTCTTTAACAGAGACTCCACAGCCTCTCTGGTTAACTTCTGCAAGTGCTTGGTGATCCTCACTATGCAAAATATTTCATTGTTTCCTGATGTTTATGAGGAAGCTTCTGTGTTTGAATTTGTGCCCACTGTCTCTGGTACTTCCACTGCATCGCTCCATCATCCTTTCAGCTTCCCTTCAGGTGTTCATGTACATTCTTAAGATTCCCCCCACCCCCGCTTAGTCTGCCCTTCTCTAGGCTGAACACTTCCATCTTTCTCAGCCTTTCCTCCATTCCTGAAATCATCTTTGTAGCCTTTTACTGAGCTCTTTTCAGTGTGTGCGTGTCTCTCGTACTTGTGGAGCTGGGAACTGGACACTGGTGCTGGAGGAAGGCAAAGGATCACAACCCTTGACTTGCTGGCAGTGGTCTGTTTAATGTAGCCCAGGACAGCACTGGCTTTCTTTGCCACAGGAGCTCACTGCTGGCCCATGGTCCACCAAGATCCCAGGTCCTTTGCTGCAAAGCTGTGTTCCAGATGTCTGGTCTCTAGTGTGTGCTGGTTCCTGGCCTGCTTCTGTCCGGGTGCAGGACTTTGTATTTCGCTTTCATGAGGTTCCTGTTGTCCCATTTCTTTGGTTTTTTAAAGTCAGTCTAAATGGCAGCACAGCTCCCTTTCATATCAACCACTCCTCCCAGTTTTGTGTAATCACCAGAATTTCCACTGATCACTGCCCTTTGAGCCCAGCCATCGAGACAGTTTTCACTCCACCTCACTCTCTGCCTATGCAGCCTGTGCATCAACAGCTTTTCTTTCAGCATCCTGTGAGAGAGATGTCAGAGATTTTACTTGAAGTCCAGGTAGGCAATATCCTGTGCTCTTCAGTCATCTACTAGGCCATACACTTCAGCATTGACGTTTATGAAGTTGGTCAAGCATGCCTTCCCCTTCGTGAAGATATTGCTGACTGCTGTTGATGATTTTCTTGTCTTTAATGTGCCTGAAAATGGTTTACAATAGCTTCATCACCTTCCCAGGGATCAAGGCAAGATGACCAGTGTGTAATTCCCTAGGTCTTCCTCCTACTTGCCCTTCTTTAAGACAGGAGAGAAATTTGCTTTACTCCAGTCCTCAGGTATGTCTCCCAGTCACCATGATTGTTCACACCCATCATAGCCTGTGGACTTAGGCGTTCCAGTTCACAAAAGTATTCTGCAGAGTAATACGCTTCCAGCAGGGGAATATCTTCACTGCTCCAGACTTTCTCCTGGTCTCTGGGGCTTGGAGTTGCTAGACATCCAGACAGTAAAGACCATGGCAGAGGCATTCAGTACTTCAGTCTTGTCTGTGTCCTGTGTAACTAGGCTTTACATCTTTTGAGCAAGGACCCTACATTTTCCCTAGTTGTCTTTTTATTTGCTATGCACTTCTAGAAGACCTTCTTAATACCTTGGATGTTGCTTGCCTGATTCAGTTCCATTTGGGCATTAGCTTTTCTTATGTTGCCCTGTGATGCTCATATAACGCTTACGTATTCCTCCAGGGTTACCCTAGGAGGGTAACCTCTGTATGTTTTCTTTTTGTGTTTGAGTTTATCCTGGAGTGTCTTAATCATCCATGTAGGCCTCCTGGCATTTTTGCCTGACTTTGTGTTCATTGGGATGGAGAATTCTTGGGTCTGGAGGGGAGTGATCTTTCAATATTAACAGGCTTTCTTGGGCCGCCTTTACTCTCCAGATTCTTACACCATGGGACTCCTCCAAGCAGGTATTTTAAGAGGCTGAAGTATGCTTTGCTGTGGTCCAGGTTTATGAGCTTGTTTTCATGCTCTTCCCTGCTCTCAGGGTCTCAAACTGCACCATGTCAAGGTCACTATAGCCAAGGCTTTCCAGATGAGGCCCTCCTTGTTGGTAGGTGTGAAGTCCCTTATAGCACCTTTCCTTGTGTGCTCCTCTGTCACTTGGAGGAGGAAGTTACTTTGAGTGCACTCCAGGAGCCTCCGGGAGATGAGGTCATCTTCCATCCCCAGACAGTGCTTAAATTGCAACCGAGCTGCTCTCTCACTTCAAAGGGTAAGCCCTGCTTTCTCTTCAAAGAGACCTCTTCCTCTTCTAAAGTAGCAGTATTTCTTCACCCAAAAAGTGTCCAGGGACAATGGTTAGAATTATAAGGCAGAGGAATCAGTATGGTGATTGGTTTTGTTGGTGTTTCAGGTTAGTTGGACTGGTCTAGATAAAATGCAGTGTTCAACGAGAAGTCTGCTAGCATTGTAAATAAAATAGATATAGGAAACTTCATCAAGTATAATTTCTTGACTCTTGTTTCAGAACAAATATACAAATTTTCTGCTATTACATTGCACTGCAGCAGCTTTCTCACCTTTGGGAAGGCAGTAACTACACTCCTTGTACATGAATTTTAAGCACTAGGTTGTTGATACTTAGCTGGTAAAACTGGGGAAAGCTTTATCTTGCAGTAATGAAATGGACAATTTGAGACAGTCTCAATGTCCCTATTCATCTTCAAAGATCCCAGAGACTCTTGCTGAGGTTACAGTGCTGTCACTTAAAAGAGGTTACCTTGTGCGTACATGGGGCAGTAGTGGTAATACAAGCATAGTTCTGAAAACTGGCAGGTGTTCTGTGAGTGGGGTTGACTTAGGCCTTTGAAGTCATCATTCCGGGTTGCATGGTGATTTACAAATGCTCATAAATTCAAGAGAAACTTCTGGCAACATTTGCCTTTCATCTGTACTTTTTGTTCATGCATGTTCTAGTTAACAATGATTTTATCTGTGTCACACTTAACCAGTGATGCAGCAGTCATTGTTGTGAGTCTGTCAGAGCTGATGCTTAACTAAACTGCGTGTAGATTGAGTAACTTTCCTAGTCAGAGTTCTTAAATGTTTATTTGATACTTAGAATTAGGGTTGGATACTTTGATTCCTTGTTTCTCAATGTTCGTTGTAACTTTTTCTTAACTGGTGTTTTTCTAAGGAATGAGTATATTCACAAATATGTGCAGTTCATAACACCTTTGTCATCTTAGCCAAGAACTTTCTGGTGCTTTGCTGCTTGTAGAAGTGGCTTGTTTTTCTTATGTTGGGTTTCTGCTTCCTTGTAGTACCTTAAATAAAAGAGATTGCTTTGAAAGTGTTGCATTCTCTTGTTATGAAACACATTCTTGAAAATTAAGCAGCTGTAATGAAGTTCAGGGAATCTGTCCAATACACATCCATTCCTATATCCCTACAGGGAAGCTATAACATATGTTGGCATAGTTGAGTATTATATTATGCTGTGATAAGGTGTGCCCTGTAGTGCACTTGTGTGGCTTCTGTAGTGGTGAAAAAGCTGTGGAGAGAAATGCTGAACTTCGAAAATAAGAAAGAAGGAATTGTCGCACAAAGCTTTTAAAATTCCTGGTTTTCTTTTTAGAACTGGCCACTAAAATTAAAGTGGCATTAGATGCAGCAGTTCCTGTCGAAAGCAGCTGAGATTTTACAGTAAACTTATTTTAAAGCCTTTTTCTCACCTCCATGGGCGTACAACAGATGTGTATGCTGTTATACAGGTGTTCTTAATGCCCATGGTCTTCTGAGACCGACATTCAACAGCTAAACTATACACATGAAAAAATGAAAGAAAAGTGGAAGATGCCATTTGTGGAATCATTCAGAGAGAAAGTCATAATTATGGCAATAGCAGTGGTAATGTTTGCCTGCTTAGTTAACTGTATTTTGGTTTAAAAAATGAAAAAAAAACCCAAAACCAACCAACAAAAAACTGCAAAGTGGGGGAAGAAAACACCAAAACCAAAGAGACCTCAGTACCTTCTCCCAAAATACTATTGTGGAGCAGTGTGGAGATCAGCCATTGTCTGCCAAACCTGCACTGCCTGGGTGGGATGGCCTCAGCTTGATACTTAGCAGTTTCATTCTGGTTTCTCTGCTGGGATGAGTGACAAGCAGGCAAATAGCATTCCTGTATAATTAGATTCTACTGTCTGTGGCAGAATTGGCATACAAATACTAATTTTCAAGACATTGCAGATTGAATTTGACAGTCCTAGGTCTGGTTTTCATAGTAATCTGAAATTCATAAAGTAAAAGATGACTAAATTAATGTCTGCACTTCAGTAGATTTTCTGAATTTTTTGAGTATGTTGATGTCTGGGTGTTTGTGAATACCAGTGAATACCAAAATGTGATTTTAAAGCCTAAGAGCCAATGTCTAATGCTTGACTCGATATTTCATGTAGTATTTATAAAGTTGGGGTTTTTTTCTTGCTTTGTCATTTCAGATTTGTCCAATATGTGCAGCATTACCTGGAGGGGATCCGAATCATGTAACTGATGACTTTGCAGCTCATCTTACACTGGAACACAGAGCTCCTAGAGATTTAATATCCTTTCCAATTTGAGGCAAAGAGGCTAGACTGTTTCACCTACTAGTCATGGTGACTTGGTTTGATTTTTATCATCAAAGGGTCATATTCTGGATTTCCTGGAACTCAGATTGCTAAAGATATTTATGTCAAAAATAAAAAGGTTCATTTGCTAGTCTGAAGAAGCAGTTGTCAGAATATGCACAGACTTGTTAGGTGTACTTGAGAGTGGTTTTTGCTCCAAGAGCAGAAATACTTAAAGGACTTTGACGCAGAGAAGGTTTTTCTACTTGCACTGTGTTTTATCTTGCCTGATCAGACTATTGATCAGACTCTTGATCTGTTTTGTGTATGAAGATTCAGGGCTGTATGTATTTACAACATAAAGATGCTTCAAGCTTAGCTACTTGTAACAAAAGATTGTAAACTTGCTTAACTACTTCTAACATAATCTTTTAATGTAATTTTGCAGTGTTACTGATACTTTGTAGTACAACTCAGAAAACCTACAGATTTTCTGGGAAATAGGATGTTGTTCTTCAGTTACCTTAACAGCCAGTTATGGACATTTATCTATACTTGATGGCCAAAGAGCTGGAGCTGCTGCGGGTTTTTCATCTTTATTCTAGGAATATTTGTCTCCTTTTTAAAAATCTTTTTTCCTCCCTAGGATTAATTGATAAAATGCATTTTGGTTTGGGCTTTTATTTAATGTCATACAAGCTGTGTAGCATCCCTACAGTAAGTAATCTCTAAACTATTCCTTTGTATCTCATTTAAACAGACAGAAAAAAAATACTGCATTATAACTTTGAGAAGTGGCTTTTTTGTTTAGCTGTTTTTAAAAAGGGAAATATAATAAAGTAAGCTCAAGCAATTGGAGTAAAAAAAAATCCAAGCTGTATCAGACAGAGTCAATTACAGTAACAGAAGGGAAATAGCATTTGAGGTGATTGCTCCACTTCAGGTATGATTGTGTTTGATTGCATTGAAGTTTGTTAGTATTAACATGATTTAGGGTAAGGACAGACTAAAGTGCAGGTTGATTACTATGCAGTAATTGTATCAGTGTGAAGGAGTTTGGGTGTAGATTGGCTCTGGGAAAGAGTAATGAATGATGCAAAAAGTGGTACAAAGTCAGATGAAGGCAATTATCAGTACATTGCCTTTCTCATAGATAGAAGTGGAGCTCTCAGCCCTCAGGGTGTTGATTGTGGTGAGCTCTGGCCATGAGAGCTTGGTCTGAGACATCCCTGTGACCCTCAGTGGCCAGGAGTCATGCCATCCTCACTTTTTGGAGGAGGTGGGATGAGATTGATGAAGGGAAAATATCTTCCAGACCGGTGGACCTTTCTGGCCCTAGGGCAGCTCTGAGATGTTGCTTGATGGCTGATGTACTTTGAGCAGTTTTTCTTGTATCATGTTAGGTCTGCTCATTATACCAATGGTGAGATTTTCATAGCACCTGCCTAATTAGGCTTTTTCTCACAAGAATTGCATAACTACATAGCAGCATACCAAAGGTCAAACTGGGCTTCCAGTGTTGGCTAATCTGCTCTGTGAGCCAGGAAGTTTATACATTTTCCCAGCTACAGAGTGGAATTAATTTCCTGAAATGCACAAGATATATGATTAGAATTCTAGCTTCTTTTGCATTTTCTTCCCCCTAGTACCAGAGATGCCACCAGATGACTTTAAATTAGGGAATGTTTGAGCTTTTACAGTTGGATCTGCTGCAGTTCTGAGAGGTGGCCGTATCCACCAGCTCTTAATTAGATATGTTTGGTTAATTTTGATTTTTAGGTTTTTTCCTAAAGTTGTCCCAAAGGGGTGCATGTGTTTCTTACTACAAACCTTGTGCAGTTATTGCACGGTGTGTCATTTATTCCTACAGTCCTACAATCTGTGGACTACTGTTTAAAACCCAGTTTCTTTCTTTAGCAGGAAAAGACTTGAAAATTTATTAAATACAGCTTTTCAACATTAATCATACAAGTAGTTCTCACACAGCTATGCAGTTTAAATGTTTGTCACAAGGTAAGGTTTGCAAAGTCTTTTCTTACTGTGGCATAGCTGGTAAGGCTCGAGTGCATGCTTAGCTGGTATTTGAAGAATGATGTTTATCTCAAAACACTTTGAAAGCTGTGGTTAGGAAAGTTACCCCAGACTCCTGTGTCTGCTTGAAAAATACCCAGATACTGGCTTGTTCTAACATGCTTAGTTATGAAAAGCTTACCAAACTACATAGGGTCTATAGTCCATCTAATTTAGCAACTCTTCTCCAGCAGCATCCAAAATTGGCACAATCAGAGGAGCAATATGCTCTATACTAAGCAAAGTGTTCTGTTCTGGAGAGGTTTTCCTCTTACACCCTGGATGTTAAATTTTACACTGTAGCATAATTTACAGTTCTGAAAGAAGCAATCGTTCTGTACAGTCTTCTTGTAATGGCCAGAAGTTCTCTCTTGCCATGAGAAGCCGAGTCATTCCTTTCAGTCCTAAGTTCTTGACCCCCATGACATCATGAGGTTTTGCATTGTAAATATGATTTGTGAAAAGTACATTGGACACTACCTGTACACAGAAATTGATACCATATAGTAAGCATACTATTACAAAAATAAAAAACATGGGAGATGAAGATCTAAGCTAAAATTTTGATAACACTAAGAATATTAAAGCCTATGCTATTTTATTTTTCACCAATGAATTTTACTAGTGATTTTTGAAAAGAAGCCTTATCTGGACTGTCCTGAGGGAATGAATGTTAACAACTTTATGATAAAAATAATCTTTAAATAATTTGGTGATCACTTCAAAATTTATAAGAGAACCTGTAAGAAGTATAACACAAAATACAAGCATCTGATAGGGAGAAGTGGGGGAAAACAGGAAAACAAAAAGCATTGTTGTCATAGCTGAAATTACTGCTATTCCTTCAGCTAAAAGAAAAAAGGTGAAACAAAGGGGTGTGGTGGATGTGGTTAATACTCCAGAAACCTGCAGTTTCCTAAGGATTGAAGTGATGAAATTACTTGAATAAGAGCATTACATACAGAAGTCAAAAGGATTATGTTAATTATTCTGATATGAATTGCAATTAACTTTTTTATTATTTTTGATACTTAAAGTAAGAATTGGGAAAGGAGAATGAAATCCCTGTCTCAGTAGTAAGCTTGGCTGTACATGCATTTGTGTGGGTTTTCATAGAAAAGTGTGATCAAAAAAAAAAGTTGGCAAATCAGTAAGTCTGACTTGCAGCATAGCTACAGTGCACCTTAGCTTTGCTTCAGAAGTTCAGTTGTTATTTTCTGAATCAGGAACAGTACACCTGAGTATTTCACCCATCAGATGCCATTTAGTGGTCATTTAACGCTCAATGCCAAACAGTTCTGTTTTCTTAACTTCTTGGCTACGATGAATCCAGTGGCGTTCGGCATGTACGTAGGATGTTCCACCCAGGCCGGGGTTTGGGAGGCCCCCGTGCTCGTAGATCAAACATGCACTTTACTACCAGTTCCCCTGGTGGACTTTCGTCTTCTCAGAGTTCATATTCTCCAAGCAATAGAGAAGCCATGGATCCTATAGCTGGTAAGAGCCGCAACCACAGATTTTACCCCACTGTCCTTCTGTGAGGAAGGAAAATGCAAGATGACAGTAGTTGCTCTGCTCTGTGTTTCTGTGAAGCTTCACATACAGGCATGTCCCAGAGCGTGTCTGAAGAGGGGAAGGGTGTTCTTATTGTCAACATCAGAAAATAATTAGGCTGTTTCTTTAGGATTCCCAGAAATAACTTGTTTTTTCTATTTTTAGCTTTGATGTCAAAATAACTATTTTTTACAAGGAAGAGAAAATAGAAAGTGAAGACAATTCTGAAAACAAATATAGTTTTGCCTGTTGGGAAATCTAAACATTTTCATGCTCACGGTCTTTTACCATACCGACATGTCAGGGAAATCTCAGAATGTCTGCCACAAATCCACCTTTGCTTTAGAAGCAGAGGAGACATATTGCTCAAACTGGAGCTTACTGCTATCAGGCTGAGACTTCTTAGGGAGAGATAGCCAGCCAGCTGGCTAATGAGGCATTGCCCCTGAAAGGGGAGCTGTGGATCCACTGCCACCTTTAATCATGGTCCCCTTTGCCTGCCTTCTGCTGGCTCTAGTGCTCTGCTGGCATGATGTGGCTCATTAAATTAGATGTGAAGAAGTAGCCCATCCAGAGAAGAAAACAAGTTTAGTGAGGTCACAGGTGAATTTGTTCAAAGAGGGAGGATGTTCTTGAAGCTTCCAGTGCAAGATGTCCTCTTGTGAGGGCAGCTACTTCAGCTCAGTTATACGTGAAGTGACTGCTGAAGTTCATTTTCAGCCTCACAGGACCTTGCCACTTACCAGCATTAAATGTGGGATAAAATGTCATTCTTCTGCATTTCTTCTCTTTTGGTGAGAGCTGTGTTTCTGCATTTGGAACACACTGAGCTGGGTGTCTGTCTTGTTCCAGGACTGTCTTGAGTTCACGCCGGCTTCCAAAATTCTGCTTTGCTATACTCTAAGCTTTAGTTTACCGTAAGAATAAATATATCTAAATCTTGCCTGTGAGTTTAATGTGTCTGTCTGCCTTTTTACTGGAGTAATAAATAAAGAACCACAGTAATTTTTCTGTTTAGAGTTTATAGCATCAGTTACTTCTCTTAAATATTTTCTTTCCTCCCTGTGGCATTCTCTAGTAATAAAATTTACTTCATTTTGGTGCTGCTGTCAGTGTTGGTGAAAATTACTTGACCACTCAAGTTCATATTTTGCTTTATTCCTTCAAAAACAGCTTGCTTCAGAATGATTACATTTTGTTAATGCGATGGAAGAAAAAATTGTCATGACCTATGTAGGAACTTCATAATGTAGAGGAGAGGGGCAGATTGTCTCCTGCTTCCTCTGCCATTGCATCAACTGCAACAAATGTCTGAGATAATAAGCTGTACCTTCTGCACAGGGTGTAGAAGAGAGCACTGACGAGTAATTTGCTGATAATATTTATTTATAAAAAACCTTTGTGGATAAATCTTGCAATGAACATTCCATCATTCTGTATTGGAAGACTTAAGAACAGAGATTTTTTTTAACTGCTAGGCCTTCTCTGTGCTTCTGGCAGAAACAAAAATTCATACAGAATGCTTTTGACGTGAAGCAGTGACTAAATATGTTTTCTTAATTAAATTTCTTTTACTAAATGTTCGAAGCATGGTACAGTATTTCTGGTTTTGCTGCAGCACAGCTTCCCTCTGGGATAATTGGGAAGGTGACGCTTCTGTTTTGAGGGAACACTTGTTAAAAGGAAAGAAAAGTCACCACCCAAAACCAAAATAAAGAAGTTTCTTAGTGACTATTTTGACTTGAAGTTTCAGAGAGTTGCTGCAGAGGACATAATTTGTCAGCCATTACCTTGGATGGGCTCCCTGTCCTTGTCAAGACATTAAGCTTTGCCTTGTTACTTGGACTAAATCTGCATAAATTAGTCTTAGTCTTCATGGGCTCTCCGAGCATTGTGGCCTTTGATGTTGATTGAAAAAATGGAATTGATGCACCAGAATGTAGGGTGTATTTATTCTGCTTTGTAATGCTCTTTACGATCTTAAATCATAGAAGCTTTCTCTTCTCTGGCAGAGCTTTTATCCCAGCTATCAGGTGTGAGGCGTTCCGCAGGAGGACAGCTCAACTCCTCTGGCCCTTCTGCTTCTCAGTTACAGCAGCTGCAGATGCAACTGCAGTTGGAACGACAACATGCACAGGCAGCAAGACAGCAACTGGAGACTGCACGCAATGCAACCAGACGCACCAACACGATCAATGTCAACACCACTATGACACAATCTACAACAACAACCAACACATCTAACACAGAAAACAGTCAGCAGACTATCCAGAATTCCCAGTTCCTTCTGACAAGGTAGCTTGTTCAGTGTATTTACTTGTATTTACCTCTTATAATTTCAGTTTACCTTAGTTCTAGTAGAGATACAGAGCTTGATGAAGCTTATATGGTTGGAGTCAGGCACATGCCTAGGATGGCAGTAATTAACAGAATACTTACCTAGTGTAGAAATCGTACTTAGACCCCAGAGTTATTTATAAGAGGATTCACCTCCTGTGTCATTCCAGTTCTTCTGTAACACTGACTATTGACCTGAAATAAAAATGTTTTCCACATTTCCCCTGCCACACGCTCTGCAAGCATACATTTGTTTGTCTGATATTGTGAAAGAGTGAATTTTAACAGCTCCTGTGCCTGAATTTGAGTCAAACGTGTTTTTATCTAAGTTCAGAATAATGCCATGTGACATCTTTCAATCAGAAGCTCACTGGAGAACCTTAATCAAAGCACCCAAGGTGTCACAGTCTGTGACTTTCAGAGTTGGAGTGAGCAATTTCCTTGCCGCTATCAGGGCGTGCACTGTACCTTAGGAGAAGTGGAGTTAACATTCAGTAACCCATACATAGGCTTTACATGTGCAGTGGTGTGTTCTGTGACGTTGATGTGGAAACAAAGGAGGCATGTAATTACATGTCCAGGAAATGGCACCTGCCCTCCTTGAAAGACTCCCTGAATAACAGAAAACTTCATAAATAGTTTTTGATGTTCTAGCTTTGGGCTCCACTGTGAATGCTGCTGCTGCTGCAGCAGGGAAGGGGTGGGTTGTTAAATGCATGCCTGTTGTACTGAGGTACTGGACGTGTTGAAGGGCAGGCAGGACTGTCCTGAAGGAGCAGTTTATGAGCACATCTCAGCCTTTTGGTGGTGTCGTCAGTGAAATGGGCTTTCAGCAACTGCCTGTCTTCTCTTCCCCTGCTGCTGCACAGGTTGAATGATCCGAAGATGTCGGAAGCAGAGCGTCAGTCAATGGAGAGCGAGCGGGCAGACTGCAGCCTGTTTGTTCAGGAGCTTCTACTGTCCACCTTGATGCAGGAAGAAAGTTCCTCCTCAGATGAGGATGAGCGGGGGGAGATTGCAGATTTTGGTGCTATGGGCTGTGTAGATATTATGCCTCTAGATGTTGCTTTAGAAAACCTAAATTTAAAAGAGAGTAATAAAGGAAATGAGCCTCCTCCACCTCCTCTTTGATGACATCCCACTTTGCAGACAATGTCCTCTGTGCTGTATTTGCCAATGAAAGTGGACAACAACTATCTTGGGTTTGTTTTGGTGATTGTAATTTCAGGTCTGTCACTCTTGTTACATTGTGTACATTCAAAAGAGAGAGAAAAGATATATATGATAATCATTTCCACTTAACTAATTTTTACTTCTAGCAGGTAAATGTAGGTTGCAGTGCAGAGCAGAAGGCTCTGTGTCCTGTACCTTGACATGCAAAAGGCTCTCCTAATACTCCACATTCAAACTGAAGAGGAAAAAAAATGAAAAATCTCTAATGAAGCTGCTGTGTGTATTTATGAATATTAATGAATAAAAACTGCTTGGATGGTTTACCTTAACTACTGCATGACGTTTTTTGCAGCGTGCATGAGTTTTAGTGACCTTGTCATTTAAAAACTTAAATACAAGGAGTAAAACTATAAAACACAAAGCTTTCCCATTATTCAAAGGTTACATGATGAGAAAGGTTAGCACTGAGTAGCAGTTGGTGGCCACAAAGTAGCTTTTTAATAATATGTGACAGAATGACATCTTCATGTGCTGTCCCTGCACAGGATGGAAACTCTGCAGTGGAATACATTGTTGTGACCAGGGTGTGGCGTTTTACTGTATGTGACCATTATGTTGCCCTCTCAGCTGTCACCTCAATGTGGAGTTAAACTTCATTTTATGCATCTGTAGGAGACACAACAGTAAGGCCACTGCTGGAAGCTACTGCAAGGGGCTTTTGTATGCCCTAAAATCAAATGATGTTCACTTTTGTTTAAAGTTTTTCTTTGTTGTGCTTGTTAAAATTTTTTAATTGTTAAATATGTTTTATTCAGGTGTAGACAATTCATATATTCACTGTGTTTCTTAAAAAAAAAAAAAAAAAAAAGTTAACCTGGATCCTATTGTCTTAGTCTAAAAGCCTTTCAGCCTCAATCATACCTTGAGTTATTTATGTATTTGCTTCATAGTTTGCAGAGACCTGACAGTATCAGGAGAGCTTGGGGATTTGGATTCCCAGACTGTCAATATATTACAAGAAATCCTTAATGCTAACTTTAGCACCTTTTATTTATTGGTTCTTTTGGTCATTTTCGCTGGTATAAAAAAAAGTTGGAAAAAAAGCCTTTTAGTTGAATCATGCCACCTACATGCCACCTACATGCCTATACTATTAATCCTACTGGTTTGGAAAAAAAAGAGTATGGTGTTCTTGTGCATAGAAATTTATAATAGCTCCAAGGCAAGGACAGAAGGGGTATGTTTGCTTTTTGTTTTCTTTCTTTTCTTCTCTTTCTTTTTTTTTTTTCTTTTTTTTTTCTTTTTTTTGTGGATTTTTTTGAATGTAAAGTTAGATTATAAAAACAAAAGTGCACACAGCTTCTGATGAAAATTTAAACTAGGCTTATATCGTAATGATGTCTTTCCAGATCTCTCACCTTAGCCCCTCTCTCTTTCTCTGTATCCTCTCATCTCAGCAGCATTGTAGAGTAAACATACAGACTTGGACACCACCTGGTGTTCTCAGCAGAACTGTGACATGTATGCTAATCCACAATAACAGCAGGAAAAGAAACAACCCCATAGACTGAAGTTTAAGTTCTTTCCTTTTTTTTTTTTTTCCCCCTGATCATCAAATCTTGATTGTTTTCATGTAGAGCAGCACTAGCCTTGGTTGTTTTTTTTTCTTTTTTTATAGTCTCTGCAACAGAAAACTTTACATGTGGCCTCTGGTTATCCTGAGAGTTACCCCCAGTAGAGACTTTTTTTATTGATTGTTGAAGACTTTCAAAAATTTTTCAAGCTGTAGTTTTTCAAACACATCTTCTGCACATTACAATAAGACACACGGTTCAATAAAGCATTTTCAAGACTGTTGTTCAGTTGATTTTCTTTGGTTTTAATGTGTTTTCCAGACAGTTTTGTTTCAGAAATTTCTGCATCTGTGTTTAATTCTAACTGTATATTCCAACAGTTCATGTAGACGTCCTGGGTGGTTTACATAAGCGTTTCACAACCAAATGCTTTGGCACGTGATGAAGTACATAATCCTAAACTCTTCACAGGTAGGTGAATGAAGGCTGCATACACCAAGAGGCATTTAAAACAGGCTCTTTGCAGTGCAGTGTTGTTCTGTATCAGTGTAAGGGTCGTCTCTTGCATTGCCTGAATTCCAGATAAACCACCACACTTGATTGGAAGGGGATGCAAACCAGTGCCACCTATGTTTGTTTAGAGGCTGAATACATGCTGACTCGGATTTAAAAGTATCCTTGGAAGTCACATTAACTTGTACAAATCTTCAGTTGTTGGGGCTGCTGTTTGATTTTTTTTTCTTTCTGTTTTTTTAGGTTTAAAAGCAATATGAAATGGCTACTAGGAAGGTGTTCTGATAGTTTTTCCGTTCTTATTTACAGTGATGTGTTTTCCTTTTCAGAGTAAATTTTGCCAAGGTAGTATTTTTGGGGTATTTCCAAAACATTTCAGGGTACTTTGGGCTGCAGTGACTACAGCCTCTATCAGCTTTGAAGGGGAATCCCAAAGGGAGTTTACTGCCTTTTCCACACAAGGGCAGGGGGAGGCGGGGAGGGGCTGAGGGGAAGGAAAAAACCCACCCCAAAACGACATCCCAACATGCAACATGTACAGTCCCCTTCCAGGAAAGGGAGCCTTAGTGCTCTGTCACGCAGAGCACTTTGTGAAACCTATGGAGTGCAGTGAAACCTGTGTCGCCACTGGGTGGTCAAGGTCACGTGAAAAATCGCTGTCAAAGGTGTCAGAAAAAGCAATTTTATTACAAATTTGTGAAAGTACAACAAAGTTCTGTGGCAAGGTTCACTCTGTTACCACACAGATAAAGCACACAAAGGAGAACTGGATTAGAGTAAGCCTGGAACGGTACACAGCAGAGACTGGGAATGCAGAAGGGTGAGGATGGAGAATGTGAGGATGCAGAGGGGGAAGGGAGACCCTCCCACTGAGCTACAAGGTTCACGATGGATCCCTTGCCAAACTTAGCCTTGGAATCAAGAAAGCCTTGGAACTTAACCTTGCTCAGTGCTTTATGTCTGAAGGATTTGGCAGCACTTAATCTTGACTAATTTAACTCTTACAGAATGATTCTGTAAGATTTAGTATAACCACAACAGTAATTTAATTTTGAATCTAAGATGGCAACATTGCTGCTACACTTGCTATAAAGTATTGAAGTCAGTTTTCACACACACACAGAGACATGTACATATTCAAATATTTGTATGTGTATGCATAAGTACAAAGCACCTGTTAAAAACTCCCCGAGTTCAGTGTAAAGCACACATTGGATGCCTTTGCATCTCTCAGTGGGCAAAGGCTTGAGCTTTGAGGAGAGGATACCAGCTCAGGCCCCATTGTCAGTTTCCGATGAAGCTCCTTTGAGCTCTCAGCCCTGTGGGTTGACGAGCACTGAGAGGCACACCCTGCTCCAAGGGAGGGGCTGCACAGCCCTGGGGCCAAGGGACCTCAAAGGGCCTCACGTGGGACCCCTGTTCATAGGGTTGTGAGAGGCTTGGCTTTAGTTTTCATCAATTTCAATCCTGGACTCAATCCAGGTCAGTACTTTTCCTCGAAAGTCCAGTAACAATAATACTGTTTCACTCCAGCTGTGATTCAAATAAAAACAAGTTTCTAAGGCTATTCATTAGAAAATAAGTTTGTTGGGCGACACATTCCTGGGAACAGGGAGTGTCATTGATAAGCTCAAGGAGAGCTTAATTATGGATGTGCAGGGGTAGGATGTGCCCCAGCACAGGCGGGTCCAGGCTGCCTGCGCTCTGTGTGCCGCGTGTGCTGTGCCGCGTGTGCAGTGCTGTGCTGTGCTGTGCTGTGCTGTGCTGGCAGCAGGTCCCGTATCGCTGATGGTGCTCCAGAGTCCACGGTGTCCTTCCCTGCACTGTCAGGGCAGAGAGTGCCTGCTTCCATTCTGGTGAGGGCTGACAGAGAGCCTTTGTTGGGGGGAGGGGCACACAGGCATACAGCCATTCCAATGCTCCGTAAAGGCTGTGTCGTGATTTGAGCCTGGCCAAATGCCAGGTACCCCCAAATTAACACACCCACACCCAGGGCTCAGGAGTTGAGATAAGGAAACCCAGGAGAAGACACACTCAATGGGCAAACAGGACTAACTTAGGTTGCAAAGTGATCTAATTTATTACTAACAGAGTCAGAGGAGTAAATGAGAAGTAAAATAAACCCTTCAAGGCCACCGTTTCTCTGCTCACCCCACTCCCTCCTTCCCAGCAGCTGCACAAGGGAACAAGGCATGGGGGGGTAGGTCAGTTCATCACCCAGATCTTCTTCCCCTGCCCGGGGAGAGGCTCTTTTCCTCTGCGTAGCCATGGGTCTCACTGTCAGCAGCCCACCCAACACTGCTGCAGTGACTCTGGTCCCCTCACAGGCAAGCAGTCTCCCCAAAACTGCTACGGCGTGGGGCCCATTTTCCACGGGGTACAGACCTCTGAGCCAGGCCATTTCCATCTCCGGAGCAAGGCTTCTTCTCTTTAC
>VZRN01003578.1:495845-525578 GCA_013397935.1 Dasyornis broadbenti | reverse complement strand
AAGTCAAGGCCTGTTTCTCCACTAGGACTCCCTCTGGACCACGGCCACCTTCAGGGTATCTTCTCACTTCGGGATGGGCGAGTGGATCTCAGCATTTCCCGTGGGCCCCCATGGGCTGCAGGGGCACCCCCTGCTTCACCATGGGCCTCACCATGGCCTGCAGAGGCTGCAGAGCTCCGGCGCCTGGAGCTCCCCCTCCCTCTCCTTCTCCACTGACCTTGGTCTCTCCATGTTGTTTTCCCTCACATACTCTCACCTACTCCTCCTCCTCTGGCTAAGGAAAAGTGCGTGCACCCATTGTTTTGATTTCTTCTTAAATATGTTTTTCACAGAGGCGTAACCAACATCTCTAATTGGCCCAGGCTTGGCCAGCAGCATGTCCATCACCTCAGAGCTGCACATGGTGAAGGCTTCGAGAAGCTTCACAGAGGAGCCATCATTGTGGCCCCCTCCCACTAGAAAAACCTGGGCCAAGCTAAACCATGACAGGTTGAAACAGTGGAATTGAAGTCCCTGGAAAGCTTTTTAGATAGAGGTGTGGTCTGTAACTTCTGATCTACTTTAATAAGAGGCCTGGGTTGTTATTTTGGTACCGTTTTTCTGTTTGGATTAAAGCCAGAGACAGATTCTTGCACATGGGGTGTGATAAACAGTGAAAATCCACTTTGTGTTTTACTTGTGACCACCTTCCTCAATTCCCTGGTACTGGGGGTTGGGGGCGTTTCCATTCTCTGCCCTCAGCTCAGGTCTGTTAGCCTGTGGACAGCGTAGTTGGGCACAGAATGCAAACATCCAGATGTGTGCAGCGCTGCAGCTTTGAGACTCCTGTCTGTGGTGAAGGACTAAAGGCCATTCCCTGCTACCAGCCAGAAGTCCCACGAGGAAGAAAAGCTCCACTGCTTCCTGGGGCTCTCAGAAGAACTATACCAGGGGAACAGTGGGTACATTCAGTGTGTGAAGGATTTCCAGTTACATCACTTAGTCTTTTCCCTGGCATAGCTGATCTTCAGTTCTGGTCAGCCTGCTTTGCCAAATAGACACTTCGCTATTTTGAGGCTCTTTTATTGTTTCTAAGGAAGAGGAACTAAGTATGCCTAGCACTGGCAGAGACTCCCCCTGCAGTGCTGCGTCCTGTACTGAAGGCGGAGTGGCAGTGCCCTCCCTCCTTGGCAGCCCTGCAGATCTCACAGCCAGTCTCATGCAGCCTTCCTCCAAGGATGCTGCTGCCTCCCACACGCCAAGCACACACATGGATACGAACGTGCTTTGTTACACAAAGGGCCTTGAGACAGGCTGATGGGCACAAGGATTTATTTGCAGTATGTAAAATACTTAATATGCATAGTATATAGGTGCTCAAAAGTTTTTTGTGGAGAAAGAAAGTGGAAAAGGGGAACTATAGGGGGGAACGGTGCAGCTTCTGGAGTGTGCTGACACCACACCTATTAACACAGCGGTGGCCATCACCTCCTGCAACATCTAATGCAACACAAGGATAAGCACACTTAGGGGACAGTGGTAAAAGCCCTGCAGCTGTGCAGTGTGGAGGAGAGGCACCAGTGGAAGACAACCTGCAGTGCTGCATCCTCCCTGCTGGGCCAGCAGCAGTGGAGGGGCTGCGTGAAGTGGGGGTGGGGGCACAATTCCCCCATACCATATGGAGCATAAGTCATGGCCTTGCAGGAGCTGACAGGGAGCAGAGGGGAGAGGGGGGAGTGTAAGCCAGAACAAGGGATACCAACGTGGGTTTCAGGACACTGTGGAGTGGGAGAGCTGGGAAGGGAAAAAGTTGTATAGCAGAAGTTAGGAGAGGTTAGGAGTGAGGGAAATAATAGGACAGGGAATAATGGTCAGAGGCAGGAAATGCTACAGTCATGCCAAAGATGAAGAGGAGTGACAGGTGGGACTGAGGAGGGCACAGGACCACAGTGAATCATGAGCAGCTGGAAGTGAGGCTCCAGCAGCTTCCTGCCTCAACTGTCCACTGCCAATGGTGCAGGAGGAAGCTGGCCACCACCTTTGGGGCTCTCCTGCCCTTCTCAGCCAGCAAACACTTCACCCCAGCCTGCACTCAGCCCCACAAGCTCTCCAGTCTCTGCCAGGCTGGCCGCACTGCCGCCAGAACATCTTTCTGATCCTATTCCTTTTACAGAGCAGCCCCTGAAGTGCTGTGTCAGGGTATTTGCACATTCTTCTTAACCCCAGCACCACACACAACACTCATTATCTCTCATTGGCTTTTGCCTTCTCTTTCACAAAGATCAGCGTTTGCCCATTCTGAGATCCAGCCACGCCTCCTCCTCCCCCAGGTGCCAGAGCGGCTCCTCAGTGCAGGGTGGAAGGACAGTTGTTTCTGTCCACATTAGCAGTGTCTTTTCCCCCACCTTTAGCTACATCTGTTGTGAAGCTTCCATCAGCAAGCGAAAATTGTCTTACTCTGGTCATTTAGCCTTCGCCCTTGGATTGGCAAACCATGCCATGTACCTCAGGCAGCAGGATAGGATGCTTCCCAGCAAAAGCGAGGACACTGTGCTTTCTGATGCACTGGTGCTGCGCACCTACCATTCAACCTTCTTTGCAGAGCCCCAGGAAATGCAGTTTACAACCAAGTACCAAAGAAAGTAAAACCAAGCATTTACATTTTATATAAGCGTTTATTTACAACTTGTTTAACAACTGTACACTCTTCTATCACGTTGGAAGCATTAGTGTATTTGACTGGGAAAAAATATTAAACTTTTTGATTCCAATTATCATTAATGAGGTTTTTTCCTCTATATACAGGTATGTATATTAATATTGCTACCATAACAACCTGGTAGTTACACAATTTGTAGATGAACTGAAATGGGAAAATAATGTTTTGACACTCTAAGAATTCATTCTTTTACAGAAAATATATCACTGGCAACTTCACAAACAGTTACTTTGATAATTGGTCAACATTTAATTCAGGACTGTCAAACAAGCTGCTATTAAGAAGGTAAGAGAGTTTTCTATGCAGCACAAATGAAGTTAGTATATCAGAGACATGCTGGAGATCAGCTCTGAGTTGAGAGCTCACAACCACTTCATGACAGAGATGCCAGGCTAGTCTAACTAAAGTAGCCAGCTTTTTGCTGAAAGTTACTGGCTCCACCTGGCATCTCTCTGTTGCATTAGTAAACTCAAACAACTTTTGTCAAGCTAAACACACTTACATACAAATGTCATCAAGGCTCAAGAACAACTGATACTTAGTCTCTAATCTGCACAGACCACTTGGAGAAATGAGGTACCGCTCGGCATCACTTTGGGACACCCGTGGAGGCAGGTGCACAAAAAAGCAATCCCCTCCTGCCCAGCACAGTGCCCTGATTTCAGGGATCCTGCACCCAGCCTAGCTTGGGGCAGGGTGTGGTCCCAGCCGGAGCAGCACTTATAAATGAAAAACATACCATGCCTTTAACACCCAACTAAAAGAAGTTTTACTAGTAACGCTTGCCCTGACACATAACAAGGGATCAATGGCTAGGACCTGGAAAGACACAAATCGTTCAGCTCTCTGCTGGATTCAGTCTGATGAAATGCTGCTGCCTCTGCTGCAGGAGCACCTGACTCATTGTCACCAAACCCCAGATCCTGGCTGCAGGTCACGTCAGACTTCACTGTCCCTGGCCATGGTGGACCAGGAAAGACATATCCCCATCTGAAGCCTTTACGGACAGCTGTCAGCCAAGCACCTGATAGCCACAGTACCTCATACAGTATCCAGAAGCGAAAACACCACACAGTTCTCACTGGGACCTTAATGTTTATCCTTCACTCTGCTGCCCAGCCTGCTTGGAGCCCATTCCTACCTGCCCATGCCTTTGCCAGGCAGCGCAGACCACCCTGCTCTGTTGGAGCACACACATGTCCCTTCTCCATGTCATTCTGCACAAGGCCACGGACACTGTGGGATCAGGCTCCCTGAGGACTTGGACACAAGTGGGCATCTCTGCGCACGAGGTGCACCTCTGTCAGAGCCCACCTGATGGGCCAGGGATGAGGCAGGCACTGTGTGCCCAGAAGGGACTGCAGAGACAAGTGGACACAATGCTTCTCCAGCGTGGGAGTGCCCCCACGGCAAACAGGGCTTGCGGTTCTGCTACTGCCTAAATAAGCAAAGCCATTCCTGGAGGCAGCAGAGTTCATATTGTATCAGTATTTCTGCAGGATTAAGATCCAGGTGAGCAAGAATGGGTTTTCTCTGAAACTGGATTTAAATCAAACTGCTTAAGGTAGTCAGCATTCACTTTTCAGCATTTCCAGCAAGTCCTACGGCTTGAAAGCCCCTTTCCCTGTTTGTTACATACTAACTCCTATACAATAAACCTCTTAACTTACAACACTAAGCACTCCCTCGGCTTCTGAATCTTGCCAGTACTGGATGTCCAATACAAAACAAAGATACAGTAGTACAAATGTGCAGATATTTAAGAATATTAAATAAGCAGCTTTTTAAATTAATATAGGCAGTACAAAGCATTTTGAGTTACACTGTCTACATATGGCAAATCTTATAGCTAAACTTCAAAAGACAAAGAAACAGCCAAGCTAGTGCAATTGGAAATTAAATAGCTAAGACTGTGACAGGAGAAAGAAAAAAAGAAAGGAAAAAAACAGTACAGGTGAAAGATAAATATTCCAAATTATAAACTGGCAAGGACAGTCTGCATAATACTAGAAGTGTAGATGACTTTCATACTTATCTCCATTCGTGGTCTTTCCTCAGATTGTTTTAACAATTGTACACAGATTGGAAAAAAAAGTTTGAGAGAAACCAACAACACAGCTCAAATGTAGAGAGAAAAATACAACAGCCACAAACTACTGTGTATATACATATTAAGGAAGCAGGCAGTGCCTGTGAACAAAATACCACCCGGTAGTTTGCCTGGCTCGGAGATTATCAGATGAAACTTGCTTGGTTTTCTAAGGAAGATGGGATCGCCAAGCAGCAATTCATTAGTCATTTCTCCTGGTAAAACACCTCCTTCGCTTTACTTTATTTGTTTAAAGATTCAAAGTGGATCCTTTAAGGGTGCAGGTGCATTGAAATTTTAAAAGTAATCAAAAGGCCTTTTTTAGGAACTCATTAAGACTAGATTTATATAGTTCAGTAAATGAAAATGTTGCAGGAAGTCTGTGTGTTAATACTGTTAAACAGAATTAAATGAAGTGGACAGGCAGAAGTAAGATGGAGACTGACAATGCTCTGTCAGTTTGCAGAACGCCTCTTGTTGAGTTGTGAATACTGGATTTCCTCTCTTCTAGCCTCATAGGAGACTTTTTGTGAAGAGAAAGAGTAAATGGAAGTGGGAAATGGGAAAGCCACTCCCCAGGATGGTAAGCTTCTCTGCAAGTAGATCCCCCTTTGAAATCAGATGGCCATGAGTCTTAAGTGTAGAACTGGTTAAGTTTTGGTTATGCAGTCTGGACAGAAAAGCAAGTCATGCACTGAACAGTCCCTGTTATAATAATGCTGCAGGTCATGCAACCACATCACTGCAAATAAAAGAATAAAGAAGAAAGTTAAAAAGCAGATAACATATTACTGTTGGAAAAAAAAAACCAAAACAACAGAGAACAGAACAGGTCTTTTTCAAAGTAGTTTAGTAAGGCCACCTCTATTTAAGACCTGTGCAAATTCATGGGGAAAACACATTTGCCAAGCAACTCTTCAAATTAACAGGAAAGTTACAGGCCAATAATTGGAAAAAGCAACAAAATAGCCTTGGTCAATATCTAAATTTACCTGTAATTAAACTTTACACACTTCTGAGTAAAATTCTTCAGGGCACCATTCTCAACTAATAAAGCTATGGAAAGTAAGTTTACACAGCAATGAGTAAGTCTCAGGCATTTCTGCTGTCTGTGAGTACAACTGTTAAAGAACCAAAGCAAGAGAAAGTGATAGGTGCCTCCCCAATACTGCATGTGTTTACACACTAAAAGGCAATCAGAGTCATAATGGCTGTCTTGAGCTCTGAGTATTTAAACTTCATCAGAGCTCATCCTGTGCCTGAGGCTCAGCATCACTGCCCCATTGTACTGGTAAGTTCTGTCCATTGCATACAAATACAAGTTTGAATTGCCAGAAAATGATATGTGCTCTTGTTAAAGTAAGCCGAGTAGGTGCCACTGAGCAGTCAAGAGAGCACTCCACAATGCTTCAGAAGGGAATCCAAGTTTGGAAGAGAATTGGAGAGGCTGGCACAGTTCTCCACCCTCACTGATGCACCCTCTTTCTTAGCAAGTGTAACTGGAATAGAATCCTTTACTGACACAGCTACAGTACTTCCACTTCCCCCAGGTAACACAGATTTCCCTACACAGCACTGGCACAGCACTAAATGTAAATTTTTGTTTTCATATTGCAAAGAGCAAATCCACTTCACTAGACTAAAATTAGAGCCTGTTTCCCCACTTCCTTCTCCCTTGTATTGCACTGGTCAAAAATGATTCTAAGAATGCTCCTTGTGATGGGACAATCCAGGTTAAATAGATAAGAAAGAATATTTATGCTACAAGTCCTGTAGCTTGTGTATCCCTCTTTTTTTCCTTCTCATTCATCTACCCAGAATACTAACCATAGCTGAAAAACAAATAGAAACATAAAGACACATATCAAATGGAATAAAAAATTTAACACATTCAATACATTCAAAGACCTTGAGGGTGTATTTTGAGCAATCATTGTCTTTTAAGCTTGCTTGGCACTGCTTGGTACATAGTTACACAGTTCAGGACTAATATGAAGATCACTGTAGTTATTCTATAAAAAATTAAAAGTTCAAGCTACATAAGCATGTACCTATTCTATTGTGCATAAATGAATATAATCTACTTCTTTAGTCTCACCTGGCTAGTATTTAGTTCAAACTTACTAGTAGCACTTCAAGTGTCCTTCAAGTGTATGTTGCACATACAAAGAAGTGACACTGTAGGCTTCTCTTTGAGTCAATAGTACTTTTGAGAGGTCTCGTAAACTCAGGACACTGTATTATCTTTCAAGGACGTAAAAACTCATCTGTTAGTGCCCTTTCCTGACTAGAAATTCTTATCCTGTTCTAAAAACACTTGTCTGTCAATTTCTTTATTTTAAAGCCATCTGTTGAGGCAGCAGCGCTTAGAAGACAATAGAGATGCAAGATTTTAGGTTAAATTCCCTCAGCATAACCTGTCATTGCATCTGCAGCATCTTCAGACAGAGACAGTTTATGCAGCAGACAATGTGTCTAGGGAGGAGTGACAGAGAATACAAAGCAGACTATAAATTTTTTAAATTGTGGCCTTATAAGATAATGCTTATAATTATTCCAAGACTTTACTGATACTGCTAAACAAAAGCTTTAAAACGTCTCTCAAAACCACTGATGCCTCCAGGAAATAACTTACTCTTCAGCTTACTAACCTTTTGTGGCTGTAAAAAATAATCTCTGCTTTACAATATTTTAAATTATATAACTGATGTTATATTCAAATCTCAATCAAAAGTCTGATGGTCTCATTACAACTATTTCATAACCCCATAAATAGAAACATTACACCACTGGGGATTTTCTCCTAAAATTCAATCCACTTTCATGATCACGCTAACAATGTGAACAGTAACAATTGGCCTTTATGTAAGTTTTCTCTTCAAGTTAGGTATAATCATTAGGGATTCAAGTTCCGTTTCCAGAATAAACTACTGTATACCTGTGGAAATACTTGCTTTTGCATTGTTTCAGATTTGTGCTATGCTATGCTAAGTAGTTAACAGTCCTTCAAAGTGCTGACAAATGTCTGCTTTTGTAGTGATTAAAACAACTACGTTCCTCTTCCTGAAATGTGATATTTTAACCTCATCTGATAGTAAAGGCAAAGCAATGAATCCTCTACTAATAGTAATTTTCATGTTGTATTGATCAGTCTCTGAGATCCACAGCAGCAAGACAGCAGCAAGTAATTTTTATCTGACAAATGGAATCTGCTTTCAGTCTAGAAAAAACACCACAAGCAAAGGGGACTGAAGGATAACGCAGTTTTCCAAACAACTTTACACACACAGCAACAGCAGCAGAGAAAACTCTTGATTTGCAACCAGAGCCAACTAATGCAGAAATATACTACAGGATAGTCCTGCACTACCTTGGCAAGGCCCAAAGGTGAAGGTAGAACCTGGACCACAGTGAAGCTGACAGCAACACCATCCCTCAGCAATTAACAGGTGAGGACTTCAGTTACAGCAGTCAGCACAAGTTCCTACTGACCCACTGACTATAATCTGACATCAGGACAATTTGTCTGGAAAGCTGTCTTGGCCAGGTGTTGTTTCAAGGCAGTACCATTTGTCAAGTTTCCTAGAGCCCCTCAATTGACATGCATTCATTGCCTAATCAATGAGCTGATGTATTTTAAAAATGAACTTTATGTCCCAATATTTTAATGAATCCACAAAAATAAAGTCAAGGAAAATGAGTATGAAGCTAGCTAAGTCCTCAGCATCTCTAAAGGGTACAATGGAGCAGGCAGCAGAGTCAAAATTTCCAGGGTTTCACCATACCAGATGCAAGAAGTCTGAGGCTACAGTGGCTGATAACAACAGCTTCTGCCTTATACACAGATAAAGCCTCTAATATTTGAACAATTAAAATTAAAAATTATTAAAAAGATAAAAACATAGCTCAATAAGCTCAGGCTATTTTAAATTTGTTTTTAAATGAACACCAAAATGCAAAATGGTGAGATACAATGCTCTTCTGATTTTTGTACTGACTAGTTGCTTGCATCTGTCTCCTCCATCTTCAAACTGAAGAAATCACACCTTATTTTTAGTTACAGCCTGCAGGATCACTGACAAGTTTCTGCTACTTTTCTGGACTTCCAGAGGAAAGAAAGATCACAGGAGTAAGGCAATGCAATCATGCCAGGATATGTTCATAATTCCTTAAACGTGACAAATTGGAGGCAAGGCTAGGATCCTACCTAGAATTTGACATTTATTTCAAAAAACTCAACCACTTGAAAGTATATCCTGATAAACTCTTTCAGCTATTTATGTAATGCCAGTTGAGGAAAATGCCTGCAAATTTTGCTAAAATTGGTTAGGAGATACTGTAGTCTATGAATACAATCTTACTGCAAAACACAGTCCACATTCTACCTAACACACATATGCAAAAACCCATTAGAAGTCAGTATTGCATAGCTGACTGAGTGCAAAACTACCTCCCTCATCAATCCTTGCGAAAAGTCAGTATGTTGGGCAAGAATAAAAAATATCTGTACAATAAGTAAAACTGAAATACTGTCCTGCTTCACAAGAAAAAGAAAAGTTAGCCACATTCAGGATAGTCTTCCTCCAAATCACTAACAAGAAGAAAATCAAGTGATGACACTAAAATATCTTCCAGCTACCAAATCTACAGAAAATGTCAACGCATCAGGATAATTAAGCCCACCAAAAGTCATTCAGGAAGCTGTTAAATGTATAGTAGTCTCATATACTAGGGAAGACAGGAAAAGCAAAAGCTACCTGCACATGTCAAAAGGACTTTAAAATTGCCAAAAACTTAAATTTTCTTGACAGCTTACACATACCACTTACTATCTGAGATCATAATAAAGCAGTAATAGGAATAGTCACTGTTAATTTTTTCATACACAAATAAAAATGCCAGTGCTCCTTACAGAACAGAGTGCCACAGAAAACTTGCAGAAGCATTAACGCTGAAAAGGACAAGATTGCCATTTGATTATTTCCAAACAGAATGAAAGGCATCTTGTGGCCATTAACTATTTATTTCACTTTGCAATACATGAAGTTGTATATTCCAGACATGTACAACCCTTTGCACTGTGGGTGGAACATACAAAGTTTAAATCAGATTACCTCAGTTTTCACAGCACTTAGAAAATACCTGTCATGATCCAAGTGGTTATGTGTTGCTATCAAGAAAACAGGGAACTTGAGTATTTTTTTTCTGTAATGTCTGATCAGATATGCTAAAAACTTAACTCCCCACAGAAGTGCATGAACTGGACTGCACACACATCCTTTTAGGTCAGAAACTAAGCTTCAGCTCTGAACAATAAAAATATTTTTCCAATTATCTGTTATCTTTTATTGGCATTAATTAAAGTTTGTCAGAAAGATTGTTCTGGGCAGATCCTCAGCACAGTGGCCAGAAAAATACTCTCATGAACTCCTCAGCTGTTTTATCACTCCCCTGGAGAACTTTTTCTCTTTAAGCTCAGTTGTAGGGGTTCTCTTTCTGTAATGTATCAGGACAGGATGTAGCATTGGCTTAGTCATTACCACTACAATTTTGATGAAATAGTCTTTATTGCCTCAGGAAAAAAAGTATTCCTAAAAACTTCTTAGCACTATGTAATGTACTGAGAGAATTCTGTTTCACAGGCTAGGATTTTTGCTTATATTTTTTTATCACTAAAGATAAGACAAATAGAGAACATTCACTGGTAGTTCCCCTATATACGAGTTTATTCCCTGGAGTCACAGTCTGAGCTCCTTCTTTTTCTTAATACACACTGCTTACAAAGCTACATAGCAAGCAAGGAAAATAACGAAGCTGAACTCTTTGAGTAAAGAAGCTGTTCTTGTGAAAGAGAAGGTTTAATGATGTTCACCACTTGCATTCATCCATGCATAAAGATTAACAGTGGATGTGTGCAGCAAGTTAAAGAAGTAAAACACTGAAGAACAAAGACTTAAGTTCCTCTTAATTACTAACAGAAGACAGGAAGAATGACTTACTGGCACTGGACAGCAACTGAGTGTATTTCTGTAAGAGTGCAGTACATTTTTACGTTTTTATATTCAACACGAATTCTGGGAAATACCAGAATTTCTACAAGTCTGTGAATTCTCAAAGACAAAATGATTGTTTGTTCACTTGCCTAACAATTACTATGAGCAACAGTACAGTTCAGATTCAATACGAGTTTTTTGTTGCTCTTTGATGTTATATACTGATGCTATCTATTTTTGAAGGGAACTACAGAAAGCACATCAGTGTCTTATCTTAAGGGAAAAGGAAAAACAGAATCACAAAGCAGATGAGAAAAGTCAACAACCACCAAGAAGCAAAAGAAGCCATGAGAGATTGAAAAGTAAAAGCATAAGACAAGACTTCTAACCAGCATTCGTTCATCTCCTAACTCCTAGGGGCATTAGCCTGTCATCAAAACTTTGGAGGAAAAACAGTAAAACAAATATTAACATAATAAAAGCAATTACTTTTATTCTAGTGGGCTGCTTATGTTCAAGTTCTTTTAGACCTGCACCTAATTAACAGCAGTAGGGAATTAAATTACTAAACAAAATTAGAAGATAAAAGTTCCCATTAAGGTCCCATGCCTTTCTTTCACGAATAGCCCTTTGCAGTTTAGTAACAGAAAAAGTCAGCTAGATTAAGATCAAAATTAAAAAAGAGCTTTAGGTTTTCTTAGGTTCTTGCTCTGGGTGATATAAAATACTGTAATCTCAAACAAGATCATCAAATTCCCTCAGAGGAGTGATCTTACTTACTCCTGTTCACATACAGCATGTGGTAAAAAGTTCTTCAAGTTACTAGAATTGATTGCACAAGATCAGTAAGAGATGTCCCATACAAACTGTAATCACCTAGATAACTAAAGATAGCATTTTCTATAAAGAGCATTTTGTATCTCAGTAAGAGATGGCAGATTGTGTATATCACCTCACTGAAGTACAGAAATTATCCACAACTTCCTCTGCATTATTACCTTTCTGCACACAAGAAACTTAATGTCTCATCTAATTTTTGCAAGCACAGATCATACCAGTGATACACTGAGTAAGTACAGAAAATTTTTAGAAAACCATTTTTTTTCCAAATGTGAAGAATAAAAGACGAAACTATATGTAGAATTCAGCATTTGTTTTCTGGGACGAAGTATAACTGGAACTGAAAATATTTTTCAGACACATGATGAATGCATTTCTTAGCCCAAATTAAAACAGATGATGTCCTTGAAGATAAAACAATAGTACCTAAAAATGTCATTCACCTGTTTATTACCCTTTAATCTAGGTATGTTTGTTTTAATTACACTTTGCTCATTCTACCCAAGCTGTGAATTAAGATAGACATTCAGATGATTGATAAATGCTAGTATGTCTTTTCTCTAAAGGGATTTATGCAAAAATGTCTCCACTTGGGAGTGCATTAAAATCAGGTGAAAGAATAAATTTATAAACCAATTGCATGTGCATTATGGTCTGAAAAGTCTCTACATGAAACCATTTAAAACTAAATCACAACAAGATGTTTGTACATGAAAATTTCAGCCAATACTCCGGTTCTCTGTGTCTATCAATTCTTTGACAAAATGATAAGGAATGCATAGAACTGGTCAGGGGAAACTCACAACTTTGTAGGAAAAGAACCTAAATAGGAGGGGCCTCCATCCACTGATCAATATGAAGGTGCTACAACAATTAATCAGCTACACACTCAAAAGGCAGTATAACAAATCACAGCCAGTTTCCAACAAAGTCAGCAATAAACTCACCTGAAGGCACTGGTACCATTAGTAAGGCAACTGATACAATTATACCCTGAATCAATATATTAAAAGCAAGTCTTTTAGTAGGGGATGACAACTGGAATACATTAACAATATTAACTGGGGCCTTGATCCATTATGTACTGTTCATCCATAATTACAAAATTTTTAAATGGATGATAAGAGTAGCATATTAGCACATTCTAAATACTTCTCCACCTTCTTAAAAAATGTATTTAAGCATACACTTGACAAAGAAGAGTGGAATAAACCATTTGAAAATATTCATCTCTACCAGCAAAAGAGGTAACACCAGTTGATAAAGAAAAACCTGGAAAAGAATAATCCTGCTTCCCTAAATGCCAAGAATAAGAGCAAACCTTGAACTAATGAGATTTAAAAAAAAAAAAAACAAACCTTTCTTTCTTGCATTGGTGAGTTTTTTAGTATGAAATACATTTCACAATAATATTATAATCTAACTTTGCATTTCCGTTATGAGATTTCAGCATTTTTCTAAAGCAACAGGTTAGGCCATAAAATAAAAAGCCTAATTCCCTTTGAACGGAAACAGTCTTATAAAGCATAACAACCCTTATAGGCACAAAAGTACCAACTGTGACAAGAAATCTACATTGCCATATGGTCCACATGAGGTTTTCCATAAGAGACCAGGCTTCATACAAATAAGACTTATTATACAGCACTCCTCTAGATGTTTTCAAAATTTTGGCACATTCAGAAAATGCAGAGAGAAATGAACTCTAAAAAATACAAGCAAAGGGCATTACACAACAATGAGAAAGCATAAAAAAACCCTGTCCTGAACTGTAAAATAATAGCAGTAACAAGGGAGAAAGAGAAAGGATGCTGGTTTGTTTTCCTTGAATGTTGTCACTTGCAATAGAAGTGGCCTGGATCACAGGGCAGTTTTCTTTCTAAGGGCAAGGCTTCTCTACCTTGCTGTTGCTGGCTGGACATGACCAGGGTAAGATCTCCTTGTGCTCGTGGCTTGCCTTTGTCTAGCCAGGAAGGACTGTCCTGAGCCTGTACTAGCCAGTCTGTCTTCTGCTGCTTTTTTATGCAGAGTCATCCCCTATGGACAAAGAGAAATTCTCAGTGAATACCAATACAGAACAACTTTATTCATTTACATTTTGTTCATTATTTCTTTCTTCACACTGACTAAACTATTCTGAATTCCATACACAAATCATCATATTTTCAAAGATAAAGGTATGATAGTCTTCCTAATACTTTGTGTGGAATTCTTCCCCTTCCCCCCAGTCATTCTCTAGGTTTACAGTAATCACCTAAGAACTCAATATTTATGTTTCTCCACATAAACACATGGTAATTGGACAATTCTTTTCAAAAGGACTCCCCTCAATTCTCAACTTCTTTCAGAATACTGAGCTAGAAAAGTACTTCTCTTCTGAAAAAAGTTTAGGTATTGTCATCCTCTGTGGAAACACCAGCTTGTATGTCAGAAGCACATCTTGGAAGACAGTATGGATTCACTGGGCAAAAATGCAAGGAGGAAATTAAGAAAGCTGTGATGTGCTGTGCTGTGCAGTTGTGTATAAAAGCAGAGGCTAATAAAGAATGATAGAGACAAAAGTATCAGTGACCATCTTAATGTTCATGATAGGTCACTGAACTGCAGGTCTTACCCTCAGGCTTGTCTTCTACTTGTTAGTAGGACTAAGGTTACAAAATTGGCCAAGGACATTGATCACTTGAAAATACCTTCAATATGTAAACAATTCAAAAACTGTTTGAGTTTAGATTTGCTATTCATGAACGCAAGGATGTAGAACAGCAAGAAGAAAACTCTTCCAAGGGAATGCAAAGCGGACTAATTCGAATTCCATGATGGAGAAGAATGAAATATGAAAGTTACAGATGTCAAGGAGTCTTTCTATATGAAGAGCAGTTTCAATGAAACCAGTCTGCCAAAGGGAAGTCTTGAACACATCTGATGTGGGTGACAACTCTCCAGGTATGCAGGCCCAGCAAAAGCCGTACGGCTGCAGAGATCACATCCTCTACTAAAATTAATTGCTTGAATAACTTTAGTGAGGGTACTGCTGCTGTCCTCCCTCCTTATATGGGGCTAAATCTGCACCCCAGTTACAGGGATCATTTCTCAGAGCACTTAAACTGAATTGCAATTAAGCTGAATTGTTTTGATTGTGCCCCTTCATTAGAAACAACTGGAAGTCTGGAGAGTGGTGAATCAAAGAAGAAAATAAATTTGAGCACTGTAATTTGTATAACTGAAGGGCTGGGATTACAAAATAGCGATCTGAGCCATTTCTGATTTTAAAAATTGAAAAATACATTCTTTTTTATTTATCCCAAGGTTATTACAGGAACATACACTTACATAGAGGTAACTTAAAATTACTAAAAACTATTTGTTTCTGTGTTTGTGTGTTGGAAAACACTTTTCAAAAAAACTATAAGTGAACAAATGCTGTTATATACGTGTCAGAAACAACTATAGTTTCTTTCCCTTTTTTCTCTTTTCAACTAAAAGGTTTGGGAGATTCTTACCATATTGTACCAGGCACTAACGATATATTTCTCCTCCATTTCTCTTTGACTTTTTGTTTTCTCATATTCTTTCTATAAAACATAAAAAAACCATAATCAAAGCCAAAGTATAATGGAAGTATTAGCCTCTAACTAAAAAATAAGAACTTTTACCAGAAAACACAAAGATTACTACCTCCAGGGAATGAAACATTCTGTCCCGCTCCTGCAACTGATTTTTCAATGCCTGAATCTCAGGAGCAGCACCCTGGTTCTGTTTAGGATCTAATGTGCGGATGACCTGTAAGAGAAAACCAGTTTATTTTTTATTAAATCCTGCAAAAGTAATCTTGTTAAGGAATTCAAACACTTTAAGTCAGGTAAAGAAATAAAAAAAAAAGTGACTTAAAATATGTCTATCTCTGTCATCAGCCATGACATATTAGAGCATCTGAACAGGGCCCTCTTTTACAGGACTGTGAAACAAAACTACTGACAAGAAAATGTGATACCTAAAAGGTTCAGTATCCCAGCCTCACATCTGCAGTTCCTAACTCAGGCTACATTACCATGGGGCCATGGTGATAGAAACATCTTCTATAAGGTTTCTCTCTTTATAGCTATGGTTTTCCTGCCTGTCAGTTTCTCCTGTTTGAGGAAGGACTGCTTCTGTCCTTATGGATATTTGCCAGGATTCACCTATCTGGGGTACCAAGTGCTGCAATTTCTAGGTAGCTCTGTTAAGCCAAGAAGCACTCTATGGCACATGTATAATCATTATGTTACTAATAAGATGAAGGGACACCTGGTTACATTCATATGTGTAGTCCAAGAGTGCCAGCAAACAGAGCTAAACCAAGAACAAATCCAGCAAAATGCCTGAATTATAAAACCTTTAGTAGAAAACAACTTAAAACTTTTTAAGTCTCTGGCTATGTAGAACGAGATTTCTCATGTTTTGTCTTTCTACCTATTTCAGAGTTGTGTCCAGGTGATGAAATAAAGCAATGCCTTAAATTTTAATGAGATATTTTTAGTGAAACATGTGAGTCCTACGAGGAGTGGCTGAGGGAGCTGGGGGTGTTTAGGCTGGAGAAAAGACAGCTGTGGGAGCTCTTACCACCTTCTACTGAAAAGAAAGTTTATTGCCAGGTAGGGGTTGGCCTCATCTCCCAGGCAACCAGTGACAGGATGAGACAACATAGCCTCCAGCTGTGCCAGGGGAGGTCTAGGTTGGGTTGCTAAGCATAGGAATGGGTTCCCAAGGGAGGTGGTGTAGTCACTATCCTTGGAGGAGTTCATGGAACTGGATGCGGCACTTAGTGCCACGGTCTAGTTAACACAGTGGTGATCAAAAGCTGGACTTGATGATCTTGGAGATCTTTTCCAACCTAAATAATTCTATGATTCTATTTTATTCTATAACAGCATGTTATTTTTCTAAGAAAATACTCATTAGAACTGGATACACTTTCCGTAGTGGAAGACTATAATGATTCTACTGGTCTTCGCAAAAGAAACCCCCACCAAAACCCATCAAAAACAACAACATGAAACAAACAAAAACCAACCCCAAAGACAGAAGAACTCAAAATGAAAGTTGATAAAAAGATTACAAAAAGTTAGCCTAACTAATTAATGCCACTGTCATGTAAAATATCCTACACTAACAAGCACATACAAAAACAAATCTTGATGAAAAGAGAAAAACTATCTTTCAGTGGAATGTACTCTGAGACACGACAATCAATATAAAAAGTGGGTCGGGGAGAAATTTGTTTAGACTTCCTGAAGACATTTCACAAGAAGTCATTCAGGAAACTACACAGAAGTACAGGAAGAAAGCATAAAGTTTTGCCAAATTAGGAACCTACTTACAGATTCCAATGTAATGATATGTATCCAAAGACACTGATATACTTTTAAGGAACTCAAATAAAATCGCGAAGTATAGTAAGAGAAGGAATGGGACTATGATTAAGACCATCATTTCAAAGCTAGCAATATATCTTTATCCTCATTACTTAAATATTAGCCTCGACAGAAGCATACATTAAGCAACAGAGGCAAAGAGAATGCTGAACATCACCAGAGAAATGCAACAATTATTGAAGGTGGTCCAGTCAAAAAGATCACAATAAAATAGTGACGAAAATGGGGTAAAATTGTCTGCAGAATTAATCCATAGTAAGTACTGAAACAGTAAGATGATACACAATGGGCCTTCTTTCTGTTTTGTTAGTGTGTATACAGATACCTCCTTCATTTTTATTCCCATGGAGTGGACACATAATACAGTCTGTCAGAGAGGGACATTAACATGGAACACATCTACTTACACTTTTGGCCTTTTCCAAATACTTCTTGTATCGTTCTTCCATTTGCTTCATTTCCTCCTCCTTTTTCCGTAAAGCTTCTTGTAATTCCTCAATTTTAAGTGCTTTATGTCAGGAGATGCACACATTGGAAAATAACATCATTATATTATGCATATTTTAATGTTTTATAACAGATATGTAAGACACAGCTAGAATACATTTCAGTTAAGGAAAGCTGACATAAGAAACCTGATATAGCAGGTATCACAGATTTAATTACTGTACAGTTCAGAAACACATTAGAAACACGTACTCCTATATAATCTCATAAAATGGATTTTTTTGGACATAATTTTGCTTTTTAAAATTATGAAAAATAAAGAGAAATGGAATCATAAATCAATCACATGACTGAACACATTTAGAAAATTAGTTTACTAACAGCTGCTATAACATCTTGTCATGTAATACAGACAAATATGATTTTTCTTATTTTATGGAAGAGGAATAATTCTTAACAGGCACAACTCATGCTTAAATCTGCTAAACTGTAACATGGACAAAATTTATCAGAAATGTAATATGAATATACCAAATTTAATTTCCCCCTCATATTTTCTTGAGCAGCAATTGAGATCAGTAGGACAATTTATTGCACAGCTCTTTCCTGTGTTGGTGTATGAATATATCAAGACACTATTACTTCTATACAACTTCTCCGATCTCAGAAAAAAAAAATAAATTATTTTTTCCCCTATCTTGTTATGAAAAAAATCATTTTACCACAAATTAGAAAAGTTGCCATTGGTTACAATCTTTTGCCTTCTTCTATAATAAACAGTTTTTAAAAAAATCCAAACTATTTCCTTCATTTCTTAAGAAAAAACTTAGTAGTAATATGCTAAAAACTAGATGTGGCATTTTGCATACCCTCTCAGCAAGATGATACATTTCTTTCATTCTCTTTGAGCAGTGACTGATTGTGTTCTCAAATTACAACACATTTTTGAAAGCACATTGAAGGACTATATATTGGAAGTAAAAATAAGCCAGTGACAGCAGGAAGGATCTTCTAAATTAGGATCTTATGAGACATGACAGCTCTAGACAGCTGAGGTTCAATGGCAGGTATGACAGTGAGTTGACATTTCTATGGCCATTATCACTGGGGTTTGGGACTAGACGATCTTTAAGGTTCATTCTAACCTCTATGATTTCTTACAAGAGTGGTTTCTAAAATATGATCCCATGTATTTCAAGTGTTAAAAGCATCTTTTCAGCCACCATAGTTTCCAGGGATTAGCAACAATTAACAACATACATGTAACTTCCATTAAAAATGTACATTTTACTTACCTGACGCCTCCTTTAGGTATTATAATTAAAGATGTTGCACATGAAATAATTTACAAACAAAACAAATGGACTGCACAGTAACTCACAACTGTTGTTGCATCTTGGTTCCAGATCTTCAATAATAGCTCGTTTCTTCTGTAGCTCATTGTTAGCTTCATGGAGTTTCTCCCTGTTACGAACCACAGAAGCACATATTGTTTGCCCAGCAGTATTACTGTGCTTGAAATGAGCATTCAGCAGTACAGAAAATCCTCAGAGAGAGATTGTTTCTATGGGCATGATAGATTTTTTTTTCTGTGAGGCATGAGGACAAGTAACAATATCACTGTAGAAATATTTGTTAGATAAGATGAAAAACATCATTCTGTATGGAGAACTGCAACAGCAAACAGTTTCTTTGTCAGTAATTGTATTTAATTTAGAACTTAGAGTTAATTGCATAATAAGGGCCTAAAATTAATATTCATAACTGATATTACATTGAGAAAGAATGGCTAAATCCAAAGGCAACATAAACTTCTTTTTGCAAGCCAGTCAAAAAGCAAATACTCTTTTAGGGAAGTAAAAGATATGCATAAATAGCACAACAAAATGATAGCACATCCTAAGATATTATGTTCTAAGCCGTAATGTACATTAAAGAGTAAACAAATTAATTTTGTTTATATTAACATGCTTTCCTCAGAAAAAGATTACTTAGTCCTCTTGAGCAAAGATTTGCACAACATTAAACATTTTCTACCCAACACAAAACGATGGTTCCCTCATTGTTCTAACTTTCAAAATGGTTTGCTATGAGAAAAAACCCGAATCTGAACAGCAGATACCCAAGTATTCCTGTGTTATCTAATCTCTCTTAGTTGCATATTTTCCAGATCCATGATTAATGACTGTCTGCCTTCCTCACCACACAGAAAACACGTAATTTCAAACTGCAAACAAAACAGACAAACAAAAATACTTACAGATGTTCCTCAAGTTTCTTTTTCAGAAGAACTGACTAAAATAGAAAGTTAAATGTATTACTTTAATATATTGTGAAGCTTTAACATATTTTAAAAACTATTTTAAACCATGCAATTTTGACATTCTAACCAAAATCCAACTTTTTTAACTTCAGTTTTAGATTACAACTTTAAAGCCTCTGTGGTAGCAACCTTTATCTTCACAGCTGTGTGACTTTAGTAAAATTAGAACCCTTTAGAACTTTACAAATATTTTCCCAGGAACTAGATCAATAAAAGCAAGATCCATAAATCACAGAATTCTATGGCAGTTGTTTTAATTTGTTCAGTACTTCGTATTGGAAAGTGCAGCAAACTTTGGAAGAGCTGTCCTACCAATATAGCATTGCAACTTGCATGAAGACATGTAGCAAATTAGTTGAAGTAAATTCCCATCCCCACAGAAACTAGAAGGAGTAGAGTATTTCTAATGGAATCTTAGCAGAAATTTCACCTTTTTTGTGTTTATCTTTATTGATTACAGACACATAAAAATCACGGTACAACTTACAGTGTTCCACTTTCTGGTTAAATCACGTTTAGATAAGCTCTTTGAAAAAAACCTTTGAAGTAATTTTTTAATTTTAAACTCACTTCATACACAGTGAGTATGAAAAAGAAAAAAAACCCAAACCCAATAAATGTCTATGAATTGAAAGTAGTGTTAAGTAAATAGAAAGCCATACTCACAATAGCCTTGAGCAGAAGCCCATGCCAAGAAACAGAGATGACATTAGTATAAAGCAAAACAGCAGCCAACAGAAGAAACTATTTAGAAAGTCATGAACAGAAAAAGTTAAAGCTATGTATTTTTCACACATGTGCAATTTTTTTCCTCTGTTCTCATGAGTAATTTCATCCTGAAATATTTTCTAAAACATGTCACTAAACCCAAAAATACAAAAATAATAAGGAAGTACATTTACAAATAATTGTGTTTAAAACAGAATTCCAAAGGAGAGCAAGCACTATTTTGGAAAGTCATTTTAAAACAAAAACCATACAACTAACCAAACGGAGGAAAATAGCCAGCCTGTTGGGCTACAATTAGAATTAAGAGATGCAGGTGTTTTTGTGGTATGATGCTGAATTGAGCTATTGCCACACTGATTGAATACAAAGCAAATGTAGAATATCTAAACTGCAACTGCCTTTTTGGTTTGTATTTATCCAGTATTAATCATGTGGAAGGTTTAGCATGTGACTGATGGTCCAAAACATCAAAATATAAGATAAAATCATCCCAAAAATTACTTGTTTTTTTCCCCAATGTTCTTTCAACAACAGTTTAGACAACCTGCTAACAGAAAAAAATTACTGTGTGCACTCAAAAAGCTTTTTAGTTTGGTTGTATTTCAAAATATTGTCTTTGACCACACTCCTGGGACGTGTTTTTTCATTATTTCAAGAGAGATTTTCTTATCACATGACAAGAAAGGTGGGGAGCTATAAAAACAAGCCAACATGACTCTATTGACTTCACAGTCAGAAATTTGCAACAGCTAAGGATCTGCAGGTTTTGACCATTTGGCTTTTTTCTTTTCCAGTCCCCTGAACAACTGCAGCAACACCACCTTTTCTGCAATAAAAAATATTTGCATGCATCTTTCTCAGTCACAAATCATTTTAACTGTCCCCATCACTTACATCCAATCATTTACGGGACTACTGGCTGGCTGGGACAAGTAAGGGAAAAAGCTGGAAGCAGTGCCCATTTCCATAAGGTAAGAAAATCAAAACTGAACTCAGCTTGCCTTTTGCAATCCCTGAATTGCACTTGGGTTTATCTTGAAACAGACACAACTACCAGTCAACACTGATTCAACCAGTGTATTATTTACCTAGTACCTGCACTGCTGTGGGAGTAATCCCTCTCCCATCTAGATAGACTATGTTCTCACAAGCAAGAAACTAATTGTGATAAACAGCTCAAACAACTAAAAGAAGTAGAACTGAATTTGCTCACATTGATTTGCCCAAGACGATGGATTGGGGAAAGACTAAAATATTAAATGTGCTATTTCAGGCACCCAAAGATCCCGTATATACTTGGCAGATAAATTTAAAAAAAAACACACTAAAAACAGGCAGATATTACTTATGGGATTTTTGCAGTATCAGTAAGCTTTAAAGACTCATACAAATCTAAAACGTAATTACTATAATTGTTGTTCTCTCATAGGAAGACAATTCTCCTAAAAACTGCAGAAATAAAAGTATTTTTGCTTGAAATTTCTTTTATGCTTAAACAAGCCAAAGGAACAAGTCTGTCCCCTTTTTCAAGACAACATTTGGTTTTGTTTTATGTGTCAAGGACATGGACAGATGGCTAGGCTCTGGCCTGAGGTTAAGCTAACTTAACTCAGCAGGGTGTGGGAAACCAGTGGTCATCACTTCAGAAGACTGCTTGATGAGATTGGTAATGCTGTGAGGTGGTGATGAAAGTTTTAAAGCAGCACCAGGATGTATGGTCAGATTTCAAGGATGCTAAAAGTAATGATAGAGTGGTTTGGGTTGGAATGGACTTCTAAAGGTCACATCATCCAACCTTCTGCAACGAGCAGGGACATCTTCAACTAGATCACGTTGCTCAGAGCCCTGCCCAATCTGGCCTTGAATATTCCATGGATGGGGCACCCACAACTTCCCTGGGCAATCTGTTCCAGTGTTTCACCAAATGAACAAAGTGGCCAAACTTCATGAGTAGCTGAAGAGGTAACAGAGTTCTGGGGACCCTTCAGGGAGGTGCTGTATCAGTAATAGCATGTAAGGCCAAGATTGCATATGTTACATTATGAAAAACATTAAGCGTCGGATGGATTTAGCAAGTGGGGCAGAAGTAACCAAAGGCAGGGTGTTTGTATAGGAAGGGATTAGGGCAAAGAACAGGAGAACAAGGATGATGAAGGACAGTGATAAGACATGCAAATGATGTGGCTGTTCAGGGTAACTGTTGAGCAGCTCCACATGAGTACTGCATTCTTAAGGACAATGAAACATACCTATTCTGACCACAGCATAAAATCGGTGTTGATTCTGTAGTCTGGAAGGCAGAGGTAATGGGGCCTTTCCCTGGCTAGTGTGGTAACACCCAGGATGGACTAATCATGCATCCCAGCAGAATGTGTCAGTGCTCATTACAGGCCCAATGGCACTTATTACTTTTGAACAGCTGCCTTCCATTGCACTTCAATACAAAATCGAAACTCCTCGCCCATGTGGACCTTGGCACACAGCACAAATCACTGCATGGATACTTGCCTCTACGGTTAGGACAGTACCCCTATGTGGTTTTGGGCACATCTAAAAGAAACTTCAGCTTTAAAACCAAACAAGACTTTGAAAAAAAGAAACCCAACCAAAATCCAACAATAAACAAACCTGAGCCCTCATCATACATTTCTGGACTGAATTAAAATGGAGTGTCAGTTTTCTGGATTAAGCACATTTATAGTATAAGTACGTAAAAATACGAATTTCAGTGCATTGTTGCAGAAAAACAGCAAAAAACAGAGGAAATCAGCTGAAAATGATGCATCGATTAACTGTATGCTGCGTTTCTCCTAATATTTTTTCTCTTGTTTCTGAAGAACCACTCTTTTTGCACGGATATCCTACAGATATAACTCAGGTAGTCTCAGCACAACTTCCATCTACTTGAGCAGCTAGGTTTAACTTTCAAGGTTTGCTCTCTGTCAGGGAGATTGCATGAGGAGACCATATCAGAGGTTCTTGCATGCTCAACACTTCTGAGTCTACGCTCACTGATTTGCTTAAGAGTAAATGAAATCCTACACATAGGACTCAGCAAAACAGACCATGGGATTAGTGCCTATAAATCACCACTGCTACAGTCAGATCTACACAGATGCCATGAGTGCAGACACACTCTAAATTACTGCCCCAACCATGGCCTCAAGGACACAATTAGAATTGAAGTAAATAAAGCCGAATACAATTGGACAGGGATCATTTACAACACTCAATATCTGAGAAAATTTTTTTATATTCTTGTTCATCCTGAAAAAAATTGTTTTGGCCAATAATCAAGACAACAAAGAAAATCTCAGAACAGACCTATTTTAACGGGCATTCTAAAACACATTCTAAGTTAATCAGGAAAATAATCTTGTTGGAAATCAACTAGGTGTTTTACATTCATATAGTTTATTCTGAAAATTAAAAGGATAAACTAAATTTAACACACTCTTAAATGAACATAAGCAGCTAGTAAAAAAGCTTTCACTCTTTTATATAACTTAGTTAAAATAAAACCACAAAAATAGAGAGCAACACATAACAATTTGTTGCCAATTAGCAATACAATACACTGAGATTGTGAGCATACACTATGCAGGCACAGTCCAACAAATTACTGCTTTCCAAAAAGTTCTAGAGCTTCTTTTTTGAAATACAGGAGATAATAAACAATTTTTGAGTGGAAGACTGAAAGTTGTTTTCCACATTAACTCAGCTACCGTGTGTATTCTTACATTTAAAATAAAGTTAACTCTGTATACAGAAACAGAAAATGCTGCATTATGTTGAGGGCTTAATTATTTGACTTTTTTTTAGATTTAGTCTGCCTGGCTTTTTCCATTCTGAGATACATTTACATGAACAGTTACAGACTTCCCAGTGGCTGGAAAGGCCTTCACTTTCATTATGAAAACTAAACCAAAACCAACTTTATTCATGGAGAAACAACATTTCCTCAATTCCCTGCAAAACTCTCTATTCTAACTAAGTAATTTTAATGCTAGGTTTTCTACTGGCACAATTATTCAAATAAAACATATTTGACACCTTCTCCCCATAGGATGGTTTTCTATTCCAGACAATTGTCTTACATCCTAGTTAGAGAAGCACAATTTAGTGCAAAGATCACACAAGTAAATACATAAAACTGTTAGAAATCTCAGTTTGTATATTTTACTTTTTTTTTTTACAAAAAGGTGAAAGTTTCAAAAATGGGAACTACTTGAATATAAATTTGATGTACATTTCTACTTACATCTTCAGCTTTTGAACCTTGATCCTGCAAAGATTTTTGCAGTTCTTCAACCTGAGACTGTACTTCCAGAAGTCTCTGATTTACCAATCTAGGAAAGAGACAGTATTTGTTTCTCAGAAAAAAAACAAATCGCAAGAGAAAGTCTCAGATTTTTAGTGTCCTGTGTTTTCAGGTCATCTACACAAAAAAAATTGCAAATTATTCACAGAAAATTTACAGCAGTAGCTAGAGCTTAAAGCAGTTCTCGAGATTATAACCTACAGTCACCCAGAACATTCTGATACTCTTCAAGGACAACATAAATGCATGCAGAAATCATTTCTATATACATGAAAGAAGACCTTTTAACAGTCCATTTTACTGTGTGAGAGCTGCTAGCTTAGGCTTTTATGCTGTTACAGAATCCTATAAACCTGTAGGTTGGAAGGGATATCCACAGGTTGCCTAGATCCAACCTCCTCATTAAAGCAGGTACACTTACAGCAGATTGCTGGGCACCACATTCAGTACCAGGTTTGGACACTTTTAAGGACAGAGATCTAACAGTCTCTTTGGGCTTCTCTTCTAGAGCTCAGACCCATCCTTCATGTTTTGTCTGTTGCCTCTTGTCCTTTCACTGCTAATCACTTGAGAAGAGTCCAAATCTGCCTTCTTGCTACCTTCCCATTAGGTAGATGCAGATCACAGTACAATCTCCTCTGTGTCACCTTTTCTTTGGTCTGGACAAACCCAGTTCTCAGTTTAATCCCACCTATCACATGCTCCAGTGTCTCTCACTTTAGCAGTATTCTGCTGCACTCCTACACATCCATGTCTCTCTTGAACTAGGGAATTGAAAACTACATGCCATGTCCAGATGTGCTATTTTAAGTACTGATGAGAGGTGAACAATCATTTTTCCACACTGACTGCCTGCACCTCAGTGAAGACAGTCCAGATCACAGTTAACTGCAATGTCCTCAGATAAAACATCCTCCTTTGCTGCCTACTAGGACCCCAGGGCTTTTGCAGCAGAGCTGCTACACAACTAGGGACAGGGCTCCCATCACTTCATTTCTCTGGACTGTTGAGCTCCTCTGAATAATAGCTTTCCCTTTCAGGATATCAGTCACTCCTCCCAAAGAGGTACCATTCTCACACTTGCTGAAAGTAGAGATGTGTAGTCCTTCTCATCATTGTTAATAAAAGTGATGAACAGCACTGGTCATGGTACTGATGACTGAGGAACTGGTTGCCAATTGGGTTTCATTTCACTGACAATACTACTGTAGACAACTGCACAACCGATTATTTTGCTCACTTTACTGTCCACTTATTCAGTTTATATCTAACAATTCTGAACATGAGGATACCATGGGACACTGTATCAAAGGCTTTACTAAAGCTAAGTACCATCCTCTGATTCACCCTTCTTCACATGTGCAGCCATCTCATTGTCAAGACAATTGAATTAGTTAGGCATGATTTGCTCTGAATAAATTCATGTTGACATTTCGCAGTTACCTTCCTGTCCCTCATGTGGCTGGAAACAGATTCCAGATGGACTTGCTTTGTAAAACTTCCAGAAAGTAAGCTGTGGCTGACCGGTCTCTGTAGTTTCTCATGCTCTTTTCCTTGCCCTTCTTGAAGGCGAGTGCAGTATTTACCTTTTTTCAGGCTTCAGGCACCTCCCCCAGTTGAAGGGGGAGGATTAGATAGAGAACAGATAGGAAGCTTAGATAGAAAGCAGCCTCACATCACTATCCGCCAAATACTGCGGCATGCTCCAATGCACTCTCTCTGGTCCCACAGATGCCTGTATGCTGATTGCCTCAATCCAACAGGGTCAGCTAGAGCAAGCTGCCCACGAACACATCCTTTTGAGTTTTAAATATCTAAAACAATACAGACAACCTCTCTGGGCAGCATACTCCAGCGTTCAGAAAACCTCACAGCAAAATGAAAAAAGTATGTTCTTACATTTAGATGAAATATAAAGTGTTTTAAGCACTGCTCACTGCCTCTTGCCCTGTTACTGAGCATTACTGACAGGAGTCTAGCACCATCTCCTTTAGACCTTCCCATCAGACACTTTGATAAGATACACTGATAAGATCTAACCTCAGCCGTCTCTTTTCCAGGCTACATAGTCTCTATCCCTCCAACTTTACTCATACAAAAGACACTGCAGTCCTGTAATCACATCCTTGTGGCCTTTCACAGGACTGACTCCTTTAAATCCATGTCTTTCTTGTCCTGGTGATGCCTGTAGGAAAGTCAACTGAAACAGAGGACAAAATTTCTTACCTGTTTTCTGTCTCCAGTTCATTCTTCCGTAAGTTTGCATCATCAAGAAGGCTCTGCAACAAGGCAATCTTTTCATTGTCAGAACCTTCTTGGTTCAATTTTAACATCTTGTTCTCATGCTGAAGGCGAATGAGTTTTTCCCTAAACACATAGAACAGAATTTTGTAGAAAAAAGAATGCCTGTATCTATAACAAAGAAAACAGTTTACCGCAGGAAGTAAAATAATAACATAAATACCATCTTTTTAAGGGAGATGGCTGCAACAATCCTGTCTTCAAACTCCCAAATACAAACCTAATTTAAGGAGTTGTAATTGCAGAATGCAAGGAAATTACCTGAGTGCCCCTATCAAATCTCAGAGTACAGCTGAACAGATTTACAGGGCAAACACAGAGAATGCAAAACGTAATACCAAGTGTGAAGAAAGGATGTAATCTCAACTGTCACTGAACTCCTGCATAAACCTGAGCAAGTCACTTCAACCCACGGTCTGTTTGCACAGAATCACAGAATCATTTGGGTTGACAAGAACTCTCAACATCATCAAGATCCAACACAACCCAACACTGCCAAGTCCACCACATACCCATGTCTACACATTTTTTAAACGCCTTCAGGGATGGTGACTCAATCACTTCCCTGGGTAGCCTGTTGCAATGCTTGACAAACCCTTTTGGTGAAGGTTATTATTGGATTAGGATATAGATTCCTAATATTTAATCTAAACCTCCCCTGGCACAGCTTGAGGAAAAGAGACCAATGCCCACCTCACTGTAACCTCCTTTAGGTAGTTGTAGAGAGTGGTAAGGTCACCTCTGAGCCTCCTTTTCCTCAGGATAAACAACCCCCCCCACTCCTCATAGGACTTAACTCTCTAGGCGCTTCTCCAGCTCCACTGTCCTCTGGACAAACTCCAGCACCTCAGCATCCTCTCTGTAGTGAGAACGCAGAACTCAAGGTGTGGCCTCACCAGTGCCAAGTATAGGGGGACAATCCCTGACCTGGTCCCGCTGGCCACACTACTGCTGATACAAGGCAGGATGCACTGACCTTCTTGGCCACCTGGGCACTCAGTGGTTCATGTTCAGCCAGCTCTCAACCAACACTCCCAAATCCACACCAGAACCACAAGTGCAATCCAGACGGACCTGGACAAATTGAAGAACTGGGACTATGGAAACCTCATGAGGTGCAACAAGGCCAAGTGCAAGGTCCTGTACCTGGCCTATGGCAACCTGTGGTATCAATCCAGGCTAGGGGATGAACAGATGGAGAGGAGCCCTGGGGAGGACTTGGGGGTGCTGGTGGATGAGTGTCTGGACATGACCCAGCCCAGAAAGCCAAACGTGTCCTGGGCTGCATCCAGAGCAGTGTGGGCAGCAGGGCAAAGGAGGGGATTCTGCCCCTCTGCTCTGCTCTGGTGAGACCCCACCTGGAACACTGCATCCAGCTCTGAGGTCCCCAGCACACAAAGGATGTCAACCAATTGAAGTGAGTCCAGAGGAAGACACTAAGGTGATCACAGGGATGAAGTACCTCTACTGTGAAAACAGGCCAAGACAGTTGAGTTTGTAGATCAGACTCTGATACCTTAGAGCAGCGTTCCAGTACCTGAAGGGAGCCAAAAAGGGAGCTGGAGAGGAAATTTTTACAAGAGCATAGAGTGACAAGGGAGAGTGGCATTAAACTGAAAAAGGGTAGGTTTAGATTAGATATTAAACAGAAATTCTCTACTGTGAGGGTTTGGAGGCAATGGCAAAGGGAGATCCATTGTGGATGCCCCATTCCTGGCAGAATTCCAGGCCACACTGCATGGGGATTGAGCAACCTGGTCTACTGGAAGGTGTCCTTGCCCACAGCAGCAGAGGTGGAACAAGATGATCCTTAAGGTCCCTTCCAACCCAAGCTGTTCTATGATTCTACAATTATTTCCCACTGTGCATCTATCCAGCCATTCTTCTCCAGGCCTGTAGCACTGCATGGGTTGTCGTGACCCAAGGGCAGGACCCAGCCCTTGGCAATGTTGAACTTCGTACAATTGTCCTACACCCACTGATAACTGCCTGTTCAGATTCCTCTGCAGAGCCTTCCAACCCTCCAGCAGATCAACACTGTCCATGGTAACCCAAAATGTTATTGTATTCCTGCCTTGGGGTGATGTTATGATAATCCTGTGTCCCCTACTGTCTACTTTAGGCCCAGTAAACTTTAGCCCTGTACTTTAAGCTAGGTCTAGCAGCTGGGAGTTCTGCTGGCACAGCATTGTTTTGAAACTCTCCCCCAGGTTTCTCAGCCTTGGAGCGGAGGGTGGGGACCAGTTTCTTGCTTCCAGCTGCTGCTAGCTGCTTGGGCTGTTAGCGAGGGAGAAGCTTTTCCCTGGGACTGCAAGAGCAACATCCTGGTCGGTTTCTTCTTTTCTTCTCTTCTTGGACTGTTTGGCTTGCTTGTTTGTCTGACATCAGATGAGCCCCGGGGAGATGGTCAGTGGGACCCTGCAGGGAGCCACTGGAGCGACTCTGCCCCCTGGACTATCGACGGGGAAAGCTAAGTCCAGGAAAGAAGGGACTCTAAATCCATCTGCTGTCTTCACAGCTTCAATACCTAATCGTTCCTTTTTCCCTTTCTTTCCCTGGGCTTTGTGGGCATTTTGTTTTG
>VZRN01003578.1:438255-495481 GCA_013397935.1 Dasyornis broadbenti | reverse complement strand
CCCCCCCCCCCCCCCCCCCCGCGTACTTGCAGGTATCTAAGTGGAATAGCAGGTCATTAGCTGTTTCCTCCTGTATTGTGGAGGCTTTATTCAGCTTCTTGCCTCTTATCTTCCAGATCAGTGATCTTACTATCAAAGACTGTGGCAAAGAAGGCTTTAAGTAGATCAGCCTTTTCCTTGTCCTTTACTTTTATGGTTCTCCTTCCATCCAACAAGGGATGGAGATTCTCTTGAACCCTCATTTAGTTGTGAATGCCTATACAGAAACATTTTTTATTCTTTTGTTGGCAGTAGCCAGATTAAGTTCTAGTTCAGCTTTGGCCCTTCAAATTTTCTCCCTGCGTAACTGCACCAAGATCTCTGTAGTCCTCCTCAGTGGCTTTGCCCTTTCTACCAAATATGATACAATCTTTTTTATCCTGAGTTCTGGCCAAAGCTCTCCATGCAGCCAAGCCAGTCTTCCTGACGGCTCATTTGACACATGGAGACAGCCTGCACCTGCACCTTTAACAGTTCCTCATTGCTCTCCTGGACTCCTTTGTCCTTCAGGACTGACTGCCAAGCAACTCTGTCAACCAGACCCCTGAAGTCTCCACTCTAGAACTCCAAAGTGGAGGTTCTGCTGGCCTCTCTCTTTAATTCTCTGTGAATCAAAAACTCTCTCATTCAGTGGTTGCTGTGCCCAAGATGGCCTCTAATCATCACATCACCCACCAGTCGTTTCCTGTTCACAAACAGGAAGTCCACTGGGACATCTTCCCTGGTTGGCTTGTTCAGCAGCAGTGTTAGGAAGTTATCTTGCACACAGTCCAGGAACCTCCTAGACTGATCCCTTTTGCTGTGTTGCATTTCCAGGAGCCATCTGGTAAGCTGAAGTCGTCCATAAGAAGAAGGGCCACCAATCTCAAGACTTCTCCCAGCTGCTTATAGCATACTGCATCCTAGATGAGTGGTCTATAACAGACCCAACAAGGTATCTGCCTCATGGCCTTCCCCTTGATTCTTACTCATAAACACCCAACTCTTTTTGTACCATCATCAAGCTCCAGACAATCAAGACAGGGCAACAACAAGAACCTTTTTTCTAATATCCAACCTAAACCTTCCCTGACACACATTCAGGCCGTTCCCTTGGGTCTGGTCACAATAGAGAAGAGTGCCTGCCCCTCCTCTTCCTCTCATGAGGAAGGTGGAGACCACCATGAGATCTCCCCTCAGTCTCCTCATGTCCAGGCTGAACCGACCAAATGACCTCAGCTACTCTCCTGTAGTTTCCTCTCAAGGCCCTTCACCATTCTTGCGGCCCTTCTTTGGATGCTAAGAGCTTTATGTTCTTCTTATACTGTGGAACCCTAAACTGCACACAGGACTCTGCCTCAGTGCAGATCAGAGTGGGACAATCCTCTCCCTTGCCTGGCTAGTGATGCTGTGCCTGATGCAACCCAGGACAGGGGTGGACCTCCTGCCTGCCAGGGCACTGCTGACTCATACTCAACTTGCCATTGATGATTGTAAGGGTTAGTGAAACAAAGCACACATTAGCTTACTTTATTTCAGGAGTAATGATTTCTGCTGCTAAACTGTCTGAAGGCTCTTGTCTTCCCAAAGGCATCAATCCTGAGTAAGGAAAAGAATACCACTTACTTTCTTTACATGACAAGAAGCAGACATTGTTCTAGAAGTTTTAGACTATTGCTAGATGATGTCAAATGACACAAAGTCAGGCTACAGCAAGACTGACAGACAAGCACCATTTCACCTGATGAATCAGTACTTCTGACTTCATCCATTCGGAAGAAATAATATTGCAGTTTATTTTCTGCTCATTATCTTATCTAAGAACTACAAAGCTACACAAGATTACACATAGAAATGAACTATAACACATGAAACATCATGAGAAAATATCTCTAAAGGAAATTATGTAACTAGACAGAAATCAGATATACATCATAAAAACATCCCACTGGAGAGGGGACTAAAATTTCTGATTGACTGACATAACATTTGAAGCTTTCACTTGCTTATGAAAATACAAATAGTTGAAGAAGTTTCTCACTGCTGATTTTAAAGGAGCGTAAATTCATTCTGTACTATACAAAAGCACATTCAATACTCTCCAGAAAACTGTTATAAACTTTAGAAAACAGGCATTTAATCTCTTTATTTGTCCTTTACCTGTACTGGTGAGTTGACCCTCCTGAGCTTGTACACATCTAAGTTCTTCAATAGTTTCTTTCAAAGAATCCCTTTCTGTTCTTAATCTCTGAATTATTGGAAAGAGAATGAATATCAGTCTTGGCAGTACAAATCCACCTCTACCAGTCTTCAAAACTTTAAAAACAATTTAACGCAACTCTAGAGCTTACTTTCAAATTAAGGAGTCTCAATCTATTTCATAACAGAATAAATCTAAGTATTATATATTCCACTGGAACAATGGGCAATTTATTTGGAGAAGAGTTGCTTATTGGACTAAGGGATCTTACTGGACTAAAAAAAGTAGGATATAAGCTTACAAAATCAAGATAGTAGTGACACAAAGTTCTGGTACCAGCTAGTAAACAATATCCACTGGGACCATTCAGCCATTTTCCTTTTACTGGGGCTGATTTCAAGGGAAATGAAAATCAGTTCAGACACCATTGATTTTTCCCTTTACCGTGAATCCAAGATCCAGCCAGGAGTGAAATAATGAGCAGGTAAGTACACAGTCAACATAACAAACAAACTGTTTTTACTTCATTTTGTCTTTCACCAGTGAGAGTGAGAACAGCATTTTCATACCCCATTCCTCCTGTGTGTCAGCTGGCCTTGTCATTCACCAGCATCTTGGCTATGAAAGAACACTAGCTGCTTAAGACTTGGTCCAAAAAGAACTGATGAAAAAGACTGGATTGCCTTGGGATCCAGACAGATGTGCTACTCAGTAGCATCAGACAAATACTCTATCAATTTGGTACAAGCATCCTTTTGGCAAAAAAATGAGAATCTACAGGTAGTACCAAGTTTTTGACCAGAAGGTTGCCGGGAGTCAAAAAAAAAGAAAGAAAATGGTTACTATTAAATGATCTGATCCAAGTTGTAATTTGCTCCAAAATCAGACACATTCCATACTACTCAATGGTTCAGGACAGACCTTGCCGCTTTGAAGGTATGGAGTTGCATTGGCTGACAGCATTTCATTTTACTAACACTTGATTACTAAATGCCAGAATATTTTAGAGACTAGAAAAAGCTCTAGGGCTTTACTGGTACAAGCGATTCATGTTGCTTTTACAACTAAATAATCTTAGTCCTTATTACATAACACATCATAGAGGTAAAATTCCAAGCTACTTTGCTGAAGGTATCAAACACTACCACATTCTGCCAGAACATAAAGAAAAAGGATAAAATCAATTTTAGTAACGATTTCCAAAATATAACTGACAAGATACTACTACCTAGCCTGTGACCTGTGGTGGGTTACCTTACTGATATGCATTGACAACGGGGAACAGAAAGAGTAGGTCACACAGACAGTGAATCATTAAATTCACATGATGAGAAACTTCTACCTGTATTTACTTCCCACAGGTGCATAGCCATTCAAAAGAATGTACTTAAAAACAACATCCAGCTCAAAAAAATGCTATTTGCCAGGGGTAAAATGGAAAACTGTATGACAATGGCCTGCAATTCAGATCCTTTGTGCAAGATGAAATGGTCCACTGAGCCATGGATAAGCCATAGAAACAACCTTACCATTGTTAGACATAAAAGAACCGGAAAAAAAAAAAAAAGCAGGAAAGAAAGCCAAAGCCAAAGCACAGTACCAATACAATTACTATAAGCATTCCACTCTGAATTGAAAGGCAGATGGAAATGATGTGAAGGTCAAGTGTCCACTGCAGCTTGAAAATGTAATAAAAAATAGAAATCAATGACCTATGAATACAAAATAACTGAAAACTTTCAATTTAAATTATATTTAAGTGCTGGGCTTGGAAATCTTGAAAATAACTGGACACAAAATATGGCTATTGAAGAAAAAGCCTTCAGAGATTCCGGCAGTTGGATCAATGGACTCATAATCAAAACATGCCTAAGAAACTGCTAGCATCAATTGCTGACCTTGGTTTTGGGTAGTTTGAGGTACCTGCATATACATTCCTAAGAAACACGTTGAAATTAACTGTTGAGAAATGACAGCGTGCAAGAGAAGTCTGAAGGATCAGTCTCAGCAAGAGAGGACAGAGCAATTGCAGCAAATGTCACAAGAGGAAAGGGATAGATTGTTATCTACCCTGTGTGCATCATATTGGCAGTACAAGATAGGTCAACAAGGAGCTGTCATAAAAGGTGAGATCACCACTAAGGACGTTTCCCTCTACACAACTACTAAGCCTCTTGCTACATTTGTCATGACTCCACAAAGAGAAAATGGTTGATGGTACCTCAAAGAATGCCTTAGGAATAAAATGGAACAGGAATTCAGTTCTAGGATGATACTGCAGAAACCCTGCTGTAAATAGCTTTTCAGGATATGTAACAATTACCCTGGGTATTTATTAACCTTCTTATGGTAAATGGTCAGGAAACAACTTCAGATGCCAAGTATGCTTTTCCTCTTAAAAATGGTTGCATATGTTTTGTACAGTCACTTTACTACATGCTGTACAATTCTTAGGTTTAAAAAGTTTCTTGAACACAAACATCAGAAAATTCTAGATGAAAAAAGACTTCCTAATTTTAAAAAATTGCAACTAAAATTACAATATCTCTCTGTTATGAAGGATACAAAGTCGCTATTTTTACTAACAAAAAAATAACACCTTGGCACTTACATCTTTTTCTTTTTGGAGGCTGTCTACTTTTTCTTTCAGTCGTTTGCATTCATAATCTAATTTATCAGCTTTCTTGGATTCTTCAGATAACCTGTTTTGTAGTTCAACTGCCTGTGAGAACAAGAATCAATAATGTGTCTGCAAATATTAAAACAAAATACACAAGACAAAGTAGCTAATTACAATGTACCATAAGTCATGTTGTAAACAAGTGAAATAGATACTTATAGGACATGCTAAAAACTGCTTTCATCAGTTGTTCTGAGTTTCAGCAAAGTAAAAAGCATTCAAATATTAGGTCTCAGTACAAGTAAAAGAGAAAAAATGTGAAGTATTTTCAGTACATCTAAAACATGAATTTAAGCTCAAGCAAGGCCTACAGAAAAAAAAGCTATGTAGCTCTAGGGATCCAAAAGCTTAGCAACAGCAGAAAAATCTTTCTGCATTCTGAAAAACCTAGTTGAAAGAAAAGAACTCTGAAGAAAGACAATTATCTACACCTTGTGTTAACTTTATTTCATAAGCCTCACTCAGAATTCAATTACCAGTTTATGCAGCAAGGTAACATTCCTTCACCTGAGACTTCCTAATAATTTTTAATACATTAATATAAAGATTAAGCCACAGGCTCATAAACAGTTTTATTTTGGAGAGAAACACTGCTAACAAAGCCACGTGTATGCTTTCAACTACAGATCAATAAAGAGCTCTTAAAATTAAGTGAGCAGAAACCTGAAAGCTGAGCACAACAGAAGGTAAATCAGCGAAGTCTTGCTTTTCCAAAACTCTCAGCCTTTACTAGCAAAGGTGCATTTCCAGAACACTAATAAAGCTCATAATGCAGAGTGCATGGAAGCAAATAAGTTAAATAAAGACTGGCCTGCAAACACAAAAGCTGAATGAAGACTCAGCTAAAGACTGAATTTCTTCTGATGCAATTTATAAGACGGCTTTTTCATGGCTTTTAGATTACAAAGGAAGTGATTAAAGCAGTAGCCATATCTACATTAAGATTGTCCATTGGTTCTAACTGTCAATTTTATTTTCAAAGTGCACAACTACAGCAAAACAACTACAAGGCCTAAAACAGTCTTAGAGAAGGACTTTGCTGTTGTTGTTTTTAAATTAAAGGCTGCAAAACCAGCACAGGCCTGCATTTTCTGAGATTAAAGAAATCTTAATCTTTCTGAGATTAAAGAAAATGTTAGACACGGAAATATTTCATTTTTCAGATGTGACATTCATCACTAGAGCTGTAAGAATAACCGCAGGTATGAAAAAAAAATTGCAGGCCTTCGTCAGTGATTACGTCACCATTTGCAAAATATGAGAATTTTCACCTCAAATGGAAACAAATGCATTCGTGTTTGTAATCAATCATGCTAAGGTAATGGTATGTAGAAAAACACAGCACGAAATAAATTTGTCTTGAATTAGGACTTGTGAGTGTATAGAAGAACATACAGTTTCATGGTTATGCAAAAGATTAAAAAAAATGAACTGCCATCACATTTACTAAGCATTATCTGTGTGTGGAATGAGTAAAGCAGGAATCTTGCAACAAAGAAAAGCAAGACATACTGTTAACTATGTATCAGAATGCACATGCACAAAGGGGCTGAATCAAAATTACAGAAAAAATTATCCTGCAATCTTCACATTTCAATTCTTTATGCTGAGATAAAGTTTCTTAGAAAAGGCTTGTGGTTGCTTTCAGAGGAGTGAAAACAAAACACCATCACTCAACCTCACCTCACAGAAACCGCTCTGTGCAGTGAAGATACAATTTCCTTGCAGATTACTATAGGAGTTTCAACCAAGCACTTTCATCTGCAAAGTGCAATGCTTCTAAGTCAAAGAAATAACACTCTAATGTCGTCCTCATGAGTGGGGTTGGATCCTTCAAACACCAGCAAGACATACTGCCCTGCAGGAGCACACTATCGCTCAGCAATGCTATAACATCAGAATCCTTTTATCTGGCTTACTTCCGATAGCAGTTTAGGATTCCCAGAAAAATAATTTTGTGGCTTATGGGTCACAGGCAGGTCTCAAAAGAGCCCATTCTAACAGACACTAAAGACAGACACACTGAGTGCCCATTTTAAGACACTGTAGTTATGTGAAGAAAACACATCTGCCACAAGATACCTGAGGGCTTATTCCAGTCTCAGCCAGTAAACAGTTTTACACCAAACAACAGCTCCACATACAGGAAATTCTACCCATAAAATACAGGGAATAATGAAAAAAATGAGTACTTTAGCAGCACAAATGATGGGATTGGCCCTTCCAAAATCCTTTTGGTTGATGAAATAAGAAGAATCAAAAGCAGATGTTGAGGTTACATAACAATATCACATGCTCAGCTGTTTTAATAGAGTGAAATATTGGATTGATAGTAAACTGGATACTACTCAAGTGTGGAAGGCCATTCCTTTCTACATTTACTTTTCCCTTTGCCCCATTGGAATATTTTGCTTTTCCAAGTTCTTTTTTTTTCTGGTAAAATCATTTTGGGTTTATTTAAAATTAGCCCACACAGGCTGAAACTAGCTGTCTTAAACACTGAGATAACCAAGTGCAGGGAAAAAAATCTATCAAGTCTTAGGGAGGCACATTGCTCCTGGGCTTGCAATATTGTTACTGCTTGTTTCTGTACTTGATTCTTCTGTAAACTGACAGTCAGGGACCCCTGTGCTGTGATCATTCCATCAGGCAGAAATACAGAGCAGGCACTAATACTTTAATGAACCATGCTCTATCTGGCCCTGTAAAAAGAATACCAGAATGATATCATATCCCTGTAGTATAGAAGCAGAGCGAAAAGTTATCACATCTTCCACCTTTACAGAAGTAGCACCACATGGCACTTGAATACACAGGAGTTTAGACAGACAGGTGCCTTTCACTCCAGAGAGTGTGCTGGTGACACATTTTGTACTCCACTGGGTGCATATAAACAATAAGGATGACATGTGTCCTTCTCTCTTCTTAACTGGAAAAATTCAGATATGTTAGAAAAACTAGAACCTTATAAAAGGGATTACTTAACCACAGGAATAACTTAGCTCAGCTGTGGTGTGTTCCTCACTGTTGGAAAATTGTGAACGAAAAGAGGATACTTTTTCCAAAAGGAGAGGCTCTAATTCAAGCTCTGCTACTGAATATGAATTCGGAACAATTTTAGAAAAAAACCCACTTGACATCTTTGAGTTTTTAAATACAAGAAATACTGCTTTTTGACAAAGTAACATAAACTTGTAGTAATGACAAGAATTGCATGAAAGGAGGACAAAGGTAGCACCTACAAAACATGGAAGTCTTCTAAAAAGGAGGGTTTTGTTTCATAGTCTCTTTTTTACTTTGAGGTATTAGCCATGTTATGAAGGCAAAGTATTGAACAATACAGAGTACTATGGCATTGATGATGCCGGTCCTCACCTGTCTCTTGTATGTTTCCAGCTGACTGCGTGCTGCGTTGGCCTTCCTTAGTTCTTCCTCCAGGCTCACGGTATTTTGCATGTACATTGTATTCTTCTCTTCTAAAAGCTTCACTTGCCGCCGCAAATCACCCAGATCCTCCAATTTCTTTTTGTATGATTCTACCTGGCTTTCTAACTTGGCTACTTTATCAGAAGAATGCCTGAAGGGACAGATTTGTATCAAATTTGAACTCTCAAAACTAACAAAACTAACAGAATTTACTTCCTCACCATTTTTCCTTAATGCAAAAGATATTCTGAGACATCATGCAGAGAAGAATAATGTTATCATATCCTCCTATTACTGATGTTTTTGCTTTTAAATTATCTGTTTTGTTCCCATAACTATTTGCCAACTCTAAGACCTGCTGCTGAAGGTTCTTTTAGGCCCTATCCTTCCCTATTCCTAGCACAAATTTGTTATCTGCTTCCAATCTTAAAATAATAGTTAAAACAATCTCATTCCCACCCATTTCTTTTCAATTCTAAATTATCTTCTGACCTAAACTTTTCAAGGGTAAAGAAGACAAGTTTTACCCTTCAATTCATTTTAATGATAGCTAGGAATAAGGCATAAAGATCCATCTCCTAAGCAAATTACGCTTGGTAACACAGAAGAACCATAATAGTTTTGAAACTTGATTCCTTCTTGAAAAAAAAAAAGGAAAAGAGAAAAAGAAACACCAGGCTTCATTCACAGCTTTTCAGAGTTTTATCAATCTACTTGCCTGCAATGCTAGGACAGCAATGGACCTCACCTTCCACAATGACCTCTGCTACTATTACTGTCCTCAGTTTCATTTTAGAATCAACTTATTTACAGACCCAATTTCCTGTGAAATCCAGGGAATCTACCACTGAATTGATGCATTAGCTTTTGGGACACTGAGGCAAGGCATCTCTGCTTAATCCTCAGTGAGGTGTAGGGTCTCTGTCTTGGAACAAGGAATTGCTCTTTGAAACAATGCCACGCACACAATTTATGCAGACTGGGGGTTCATTCCGTATATTAATGACAAAAAGGATAAAGACAGATAGCTTTGGTAGAAGCCTGCTGGTAAGTCAGGAACAGCAGTATTAAATAAGCCTTGCTGAACAGTTCTGAATAACCTACGGCAGTAGGCTGCCAATACTGAAGGGTTTTGTTCCACAGTAAAAGTGGCTGTCCCACCCTACAAACCTCTAGTGTCATCAAATCATGACAACTTTCATTGCTAAAATCCAGTGGCAATGAGAGCTGCAAGAGAGCTTGTTCATATTAATATTGATTAACCAAAAGCACCACCTAAAGTACAAACAATGCAAACCCAGTAAAGGAAACAGCCTAGTTTCCTGATGAGAACAGATGCCCAAGACAAGCTGAAGGTGAATATTGCATACTCAAGAGATCAGTGAGTGTCCTGTTATAACCATAAATTGGCATAGAATTGCTAAGTTTACTAATAGTTATTGATTAGGTACACAATATGCAACTATTTTACTCAAGCAGAACTGTGTGTTGATCTGTGTACTTAAACTGGAGGACCCAGAAGAACCTTGGCATTGAAAAACTGTTTAATATTTAAATTCTTTCAATAAAAGATAATGTAGATTAAGTACACAAATGATATAGATTAAAAGTTAATAGTTAAAAAAGGGTTAATGGAACAAAATTTACCTGAGTACATCTATCTCATCCTTCAAAGACTGAGCCTCCTCTGCCAATGTAGTAAGCTCTTCTGTTTGTTGTCTCAATTCCGCAATTTCTTTTTCTAGCTCTTCACAGCGTATTCGATAGTCATCTTTGGCAGCTTCTAATCTGTAGGAATGAAAAGAAAAACAAAATAATTTCTCATCCTGAGGCACAGTTACCCTCCCTCATCATAATCCTCTCTAAGAACACATGAAATGGCCTCCTGCTGCAGTGAAGGAAAACAGCCCAATATGCTTTTTCAAAATGCAGAAGCAGATTTACTCTATTGATGCTCCCAATTTAGTATCAGTCTTCCTGTTTGAAAATTCACAAGGTAGTACAATATTTGTCTCATAAAGACATATACTGAGGTTTTTTTCCTGTAACAGTAGTTTTCCACAGTGGAAGCTCAAGCAGAATTTTTCACCTTTTTTCATCTTGTTACATATAGAGTTTGAATACAACATCTTTATTCTAAGATTTTGTCCAGCTGTCCAACTCATCTGTACCTCCAACATATTGACCTGATTGTCTGATGTTATAAATGCCATAGCCCTCTCACTGAAGTGGCTTTATTTATCCATAAAGAATCTGTGCATGCCCAGCATATTTGAAGAACCAGGTTATCTAGCTAGCAAGTAGAGAATTCTGACCACAGTTGTTGGAGTGAACTGCTTGCATGCAGCATATACAGGCAAAGCTCCATTAACCTGGCAGTGAACAAAGGGAATAGAAACTTTGTTCAAGTATTTTGAATGAATGGAAGAGGACACAAGCTGGAACACAGTGTCCTACTGTGATTTTGCTCTGAAATTTAAACAAAACCAATCCAGGAAAGATAAGTGCATGAGGAAAAAAGGAAATTCAAGGAGTCTGAAAAGAATCTGAAAGAATGGAGATAGGAGGAAGTCTTTAGGTTATCTAAACCAGAAACAACGAAGATTAGGATCATGACAGACCAGAACTGCCAAAGGACAAAGAGGTGAGATTAGGAGGAAAATTGGTGTACCATAATGGGCACCAGTTAAGCTGTACATATGTCCTACTTGATCAGGTAGAGCTGGAAGTAACACATACAAATTGCCATTAGAAGACATAGGCTATGAAGAGAGGGGAAGGAAGTAAAGAAGACCAGGAATGAGTCTCACATGTGAAAAAGGTTTAGAAAGACCTTCAGAACCCGACACTAGAGTAAGAGGCAGTGAAGATACTGAACATGGGGACAAAATCTGTTCAAACAGTAATTAATACCAGACTCAGGTAGGAATCATTGCAAAACATTGAGATAAATCAGAAGAGATAAAGGGGGTTATTATCGTGTTATTCCTTTACATGGTAGATGTATAAAATGAAGAAATCCAGGCACCAGCTGTTGTGAAAGAGAAACACTGAATGTTTTTCAAGAAATTGATGGGAAACAATATGTCAGAATAAGCAGGAAAGGAGGCTTAGCAAGATGAATCGGAAAAATAACAAAACAGATTGAAAAAGAAAGTAACATTACACATATTGTAAGACTTCGAAAAGGGCAATGAGAAGAAGACAGTAAAAGAAAAACTGGCATTGTAAAGAAATACCGTAATTTCACTCACAAAGGAGAGGGAAAGTACAGCAAAGAGAATGAAAAGGTGATGGTGAAGTGAACCAGCTTTCTTCAGCAGAATGGGCTTACACAGCCTGAAAAGAACAGTCGAAAGGACCAGGAAGGATATTTAAAGAGAAACTGTATTTTCACATATTGAGTAAGCACAGAGCTCCTATGTGAATAATCTCCATCTTCCATCATATATGAAATCTGTTTTCAAATTCAGAGAAGGACATATTTTGCTATGTATGTAATGCCACCAGCAGTACAGCCTGTAGCAACCTTTCATCTAGGAATTACTACACCTTAAAAATCAGAATAATTTGCATAAAGGAAAGCATACTACTTTTCATTTTCACTGACTTTGCAAAACATGGGTGAAACGACTGCACACAAACAATTCAAAGTAACTCACCGTGGAGTGGCATATAAAGCATTTCAGCATTAAGAAATCATGCTTTTTTTAATGATGAAGCCTGGAAAGAGCAAAATTATAACGTATACATCACTTTAAAAACTGTACTACTGTGCTTATACACCATCCATTACACAAATTCATATTTGCCAGCAGATCCAGAAGTATCTAAGTCACTTTTATTGGCAACTACAAACAAATAACCTAACCAAGTGTAGCGTTTCTACCTGAATGTTTCCTCTTGGAGCTGTTCTAGTTGTGTCTGCAGCTGCAGGTGTCTACGACCTGCAGGACTGTTGGGATCTTCAATAGAATCAGATTGATTTAAACGTTCCATCAAAATCTGGTTCTCAGCAAGCAGGCTGCTCTTCTCTTCTTGAAGTGCTGCAACCTGTTGTAATAGAAGTATGAATAGGAATAACTAACCTACCCAAATACAGAGAATGGCACTTTTTCCCTTTTCATAATGATGTATCAACACAGCCCATGAACAGAAATATGCAGGCTTCACTAATCACATTTCACAAGGGCACACTGTATCATTTAGTAGGTATTCAATTGCTACATGAAGTAAGCAAGGTATTGCAACATTAGGGCAGAGTTACCACTAAGGAAATGTAAATATTATTTAATGTATTTCGTAAAAGCATTCAAAGTCTTTGTTATGATGGAAGATAATTTCATTATAATAAAATCTGCATACTTTCCCTACAAATAAATAAAACTGGCCCTCCACAGTAAGGGCCATCTGCAAGCAGGCCTGAAACAGGAACACAGTCCCAAAGATGACTAAGTTCCCACTAACACTGTGAAAACAGGCAGTAGTGCAAAGAATCGAAGTGCTCCGACAGCTGAAACATGGGTTCATATATTAACCACAAGACACAGATCAGCTTTACTAATTCCAGCAGTTACTGAAGTGTAAGAAGCCTGAATTAATAGTCCAAAGTAAGGTTGTAACAGCAATGCCTTTCAGGGCTCCCTCTTACACTCCTCTCGTCTTCCTGATGAGTATGATTGACTTACAGTAAGACTTAGTCTAAACACATACACATCTAATGGTCTACAGCAACTTCTGACTGGGCTTGAACTATTCACTGGAACTGTTACAAGCAACAGAACTTGTATTGGTTCTCTGTGACAAGAGTTTTACCACACAGCTCAAATCATTCCAACGGAATGAAAAAAAATTTTGCTACTATGAATCATCTTAATACTGGCAACATGGCAACAAGATATGAAAACAATGACATTCATTCTGCTAGCACAAGTGAAAACAAAATAATTACTGTGTCATTTTCACCTCTCTTCTAAAAATTATCTTTCCATACTACACTACTTCTTTTCAGCCACATGAAACTTTAACACATCCTTTTCTCACTTCAAAATTGATACGGACACTATAGCAAACTTACCTGCATATCTAACTCATGACATCTCTGGGCAATTTCTTCTTTTGTTGCAAGTGCTTCATTTAATTCTTCTGTAGTTTTCTTCAGCTACCATATACAACAAACAGTTACATATTCATCACTCTCTGTGATCCATTTAAAAATATTCTGAACTACATATCTCTAAAATTATTTTTACCTTTAGCTAATACATTAAAGTTTTTAAAAACTGAGCAATTCTGCTCTTATAAGGAAAAAAAAGAAACAGATGTGAAAACTGTTTAGTTTGTATATTAGTAAAAACTAAATGTACATAAAAGTATTATTTGCCCTTACATTAGAATTATTACATTTATTCTATAAATTGAGTCAAAAAGTCCTGAAGAACTTGGGTCTGAAGAACTCATCAAATCTCTACACTGAGAAAAATTGTCAATACCACTTTTCTTTACAGATGCAAAGAGTGCATAATTTCAATTTTCAATCTACTTTTGAAATACGGAAAGGACTGGAAGGTGGAATACAAGGAACGGACAATTAGGGTAAAATCTCTAGCCACTGGAAACTACTTTCAGTGCACAGCAGGAGTAAAACTAACATGCTGACAGGAAGCCTACCGTTCTGAAGAAGGGCACTGAACCTTGTAAGCAGTGGGATATATTCAGGCACTTCCTTTCAAAGGCTCAATGTTTAAAGATGTATCTCACTAATTTACAATTGAATGCAGTTAAGATAACACTAAAAAGATAGCTAGAAAACATAGCTAGAAAATTGGCTTGATAAAATAGGTGCATCCATGTTATGTATATATATGTACTATTATATATCATGAAGTTTAAATGGACTTTCTCAAACGGTATCATCATACCTTGCATTTGCAAGTTTATTTCTCATAGGCCTGTTTACATACAAAAATTAATTTCATCTGCCAGAATTTAAATATTTCGGCAGAGATATATTGGAAGTAGGAACTCACATAAAACTATTTATTCAAATACTACACATTTTTTATCTCTTGTTTGCCATACCTAAAGATCTGTACTGATCTGCAGTTTTGCTTTATTATGTCATACAGCTAGACTGGTTTTTCAAACCAACCTTTTAACCTCCTTTAAATACACAATAGGAGAAAACTCAATTTATAAAGCTAAAGGACTTGAAATACTAAAATTTAGTATCCCACTTCTTGTTTTACTTTTCCACAAAACCCTTTAATGATTAAAGAAAAAAAAAAAGACACAGTTCTTAATATGGGAAAAAAGACTGGCCACTGATGTGCTATGATTGAAGGAAAAGAAACATCTAGTCTTAGATACCTGCCGATCAAGGTCAACGTAAGCATCATTTCCAACAGAGACTGGAGACTCTTTACTCATCAACTGCAATTAGATTACACTGGATTAGAAAAAGCAAAGATTTACTTTTATATTAAAACCTAAGCTTCAATGAAATACTGAGCTGATCTTTACTTTTGGAAGCTTTAATCCAAATTAATTTGAAAGTTTTTAACTTCATTTTTATAGATGACATATTCAGATACAAGAACAAAAAGAATCTTCAAAATTTATAATATTTAGAGTGCCATAAAAGAAACCTTATAGCTTCTCTATTTCTTTTGATAATGCACATTCTTTATCTATGATGAAGCCTACAGCACATCCCATTAAATTTTTCATTGCAGTGGCATTGGAATGATAATAGATATCCAAACACCATGCAAGACCTGTCTTTAATTTTTCTCTGATAGAGAGTGGTTTTCATGTTTCCATTACCTGGATGTTAACATCAATTTATTTAGTTATTACACTGAACCCTGTATAAATCCATCTCAACTAATAGTGCAAACCAAAGATGATAAAAATTCCGCTCTGGAGTTGTCTGTAACTTTCAAAGTTTAAACAAAATTCTGTAGAGTGCATCCCTGAAATGAATAGTACAATTCCTTGTGTACTATTTTATTGCAGGAATAGCTGATAGTGGTTTTGATCTAGAATACAAAAAAAAAAAAACAAAAAAAAAAAAAAAAAAAAAAACCCAAACCAAACCCCCAAATCAAATCCTACAAAACTGACTGATGTGCTTATTAAAAGAAAAAAAAATGCCGGTAAGTATGTTTTCTTTTAGTAACCTAATGATCGGTTGCACCAGTTGGTAAAAGTGAAATCAAGTGTAGAAGTTGTAGCTCAGCAACCTCCCACACACACTTCAAGCAAAGATACTAAGGTAATGTTATTACTAGAAGCTGTAAAATACAAACAGGAACAGTCTTGCAAATGAGAAATACACTGTAACTAACTCAAAAGTTTTCATTACAGAGTAGCACTGATGGTTTGTTTACAGAATGGCAATGATGGTTCCAGTCCAAACACAGAAAGTTCTAAGAGCTCTCCAATTACATGATTCATGGAAGTTAAAATTAAAAAGGCCCTATCCTAACCAAAATCAGGACATAATTTCTTCCCTAGAATCTCCTGTCTAGCCTGTTAACTCTCTCCAGAGACAGTGCTTCCTTTATTTTTTCCAGGAATCAGTGTCTTTGCATTGTTTTCCTTAGCAAGGTTTATGGTATACACTGCACAGAGCCTTCTCTTCTCAATCCTTTCTGTTTATATCACTGTGCACACGTCAAAAATCTGTTTGACATTTTCATAGTTCAAATATATACACTTATATTTCTCTCGTTTTCCCTATTTCCTTAATTGGGATTTAGCTGCATAATTTATATCAATCTCCCTCCTCAGCAGTCCTCCTCAGATCCTGCCAATGTTTGCCAAATTTCTTCCATTTTGTCTGCATCTTTACAATGACAAACTACTCCAAGATGAAGTATTACATTAAGACCAGACTCTCTGTAACAATAATTAGAAAGTCCCTAGCCTCAGAGCTGTCTCCTGAAAAATGAGGTCTTATCTTTTTTATTACCGTGTATAACAGTATTATAAACTTGTCTTCAATTCAGAGCCCTGTTTTCTAAGTCGATTATCATTTAAACAAAATTTCCCAATCCCTCCCAGCTCTGTAATGTTCATACACACTTCAATTACAGCATTTCACCAGCTTTTCCAGATGACTAACAAGGATATCCCATATGAATCAAATACTGAACTCCTCTCGCTATTTTATATCCCACAATGCTGTTCACAAACACACTTTGGGCACATGTGCTCACAAACACAAAACTTCCTGCTAAGCCAGCACTTTCCAATGGGCAGGTCCCATGCTGCATGCAGCCTGCAGCAGTGTACAACAACACATTCCTAACACCATCACCGTTTTCTGGCCCTAATACAACATCCTCTTCGAAAAAACAGCTCAACACACCTGTCCAAGACTTACAGTAAAAGGAATACAAGTGACCACACAACCCACTAGAGGCCACTGTGGTGTCATTGTTTTCTGTGACTTGCTGTAAAGCAGGCCAAGGCCAAAAATATAATCCCTATTTTCTTCAATGAGTTTTGCCATCTCTCCCAAAACGTCCTGTCCTTGAGAAATCTTAGCAGAAATGTCCACAGAAGAGGATATCATCTGGGGCAGGATTAGGAAGTGGAGATACATAGCCTGGGTGTACCGTGAATGCTACAGAGCACTTGTGAATTTCACTCCATGGGGTACATTAAGAATGTCATGGGGAAGTGTGAATGAGGCACCAAGGCCAAGAGCCACAGATACATGTGCAGATGACTGACTCAATGCAATAGAAAGCACCTTGCAATTGGATGGTCTGTGGTATGGTGGGAATGCTAAAGACGAAATTTAAAGGATTATTTTGTGCCCAGTATCACAATTAGACAAAGAACAGGAATGAGATTGCCAGATAACTCAAAAGAACACACAGGAATCAAACTTCTGATCATCAGTTAATAAGAAAACAAAGTTAAAAAGTGGGATGCAAAGGTAGAGCTATCACAGCAGAGGAATGCTTCCATCTTTTCCCTACACATCTCCGCACATACTGTAAAGGACAATAGTTGATATAAGAACATGTCTTAGCCATGCTCTGTTTCTGAATTGCCTGTACGTTACTTCTCCCCACTTAAAAGTAAAAACTTTACCATAAACAGCACATTCAATAGAGCACAACTCCACCCACCTACCCAAACTTCCCTCTCTTCAGTCAGATTTTCTGAAAATTTCACAGGAAGTGTTACTGAACGCTATGTTTTAAGATTCCCTACAGATAGGTATGCCAACTTTTGACACACACTACACCTTCCATCCACCTAAAAAATATAGGGTAAGAAGCTTGCCTAGTTTCCCCTATTCATCACTTTGTTTCTGGCCAATCAACATTCTCTGATAACACAGAAATTTAAGTTGCAAAATGCTCATTTCATCAGTTACCTGCTCAGTGGCACATCAGCTCTTTCTGCACTATTAATTACTAATATTAAAATACTAGTAGGTTGTTAATAATTTTTACAGTAAATTTCTTTACTGTTTTCTGGTATATATCTCCTTTATTTAAAAGCTCACATTCAGAAAAAATTCACTAAATACTGATATCGTCTCAGTGCTTCACATGCAACCTGCAAGCATGATAGCAGAATGTGTGGGCTTGAGAAGTATGGACCAATGGCAATACTTTCGAGTTGAGAGAGGCAAACTATACTTCATTTGTATTTCAGATGAGTCAAAAGAATAAAAAGCAGAAAGAAGTGGGCTTCTCATTTTCCCTTCACATCTGTAAGTTTTCTTTTTTTTTCAGGACCAGACTACAGGGGAATAAAAGTTTACTTCCACAATTTTGCAATACTGGAATTGGCCTTCATTTCCAAACTCAGCATTTAGTCAAAATATAGTATTATCACCCATTTTCACACGTAACTTCAATGGAGGATGATGTACAGAGATTATAAAAAAGGAAACAAAAAAAATGTGCCTGCAGATTCAAGCAATTGCACTAGGCCTCCACAGGAGAAAGAAAAGCCTGCTTAAGAGCTTCGCACAGTGAAATAAACTAGCAAGTAGCATTTACTGCCTTGTTCTTTTTCTGGCTTATTTTGCACAGAGGTCAGTCTGGATTTTAAATGGTGCAATAACCTGGACAACATGATAATTCTTACAATTATTTTCATAGTTTTATGAGAAGCAGTTGTCATTCCCTGTTAATCCTTTACGTTTATGTGTTTTCAGGCTCAGAGCTTCGGTATGATATCTTACATAATAGCTGTAGGTCTGCTAATCTTATATTATTAAAACCTTCATTTTTAAACTGCTTTCAGTGTAAAATGTGACCAAGCTGTGTTGTCATGGATACATAAAAATTAGGGAAGGGGTAAAACTATCACAAAACCTGCATGCATGAATAACCTGAATTATGAAAGCCTTTTTTCCCCTATACATGGTTTTGCAAATACAGCTGCTCTATTTAGTTGATAATTTTCAAGCCAAAAATATTTGCTTTATCTGAAATGCTTCTTCTACTAGTTGATAATATTGTACAAGCTCATTTAAGTGCCCTCAAAACAATGTAAAAACCTAGCTTCCAGACTCAGGGCTTTTTCTTCTTTAAAACATCTTTATGTTAGATTTTAAGAGTCAAGGAGGGAGGGGGAGGGAGCGGGAGGGAAAAGGGCAAAGGGAAAAGGGAAAAGGGAAAATGTAACAGCAAAATAATTTCTGTAAGAAAATATTTCCGGCCTTTAAAAAATCTGAAAATTATGAAATAAAAAAACCCTATTAAATTATGCATATTAATATATCCAATCTTGTATCTTGTGCACAACTTGCATTTTGATACCTACATCTGCAGATTAGCATCTAAGAATCTAAGTGGTAACAACACACCAGATCAATTTGACTACACTGAAACACTAACAGAAAAGCACTGTTTCATTTATAAAACATTTATTGAGCACAAGACATATTTTAAACATTAAAATAAGTGAAGAAAAGAAATGGAGAAGAACCACAAGTTATTAAAAAATTACATAACTGAATAAAATTTAGAACATAAAATGCTGGTTCCTCCATTACAAAATTAGCTTCTTCATGCAAAAAAATAGAGAAAACTTGTTCTACTATGCCTCATTAAATACTTTTATGAGTAAGATTTATGATAACCAAAGTAGCATCAAAAAAATGTGCTCAGTTGAAACAGAAAAAATTACATAATACATCAGTAAAGCTTAGAGAAGTCTTCTTATATACCTAATTTTGAGGAGTACCTGCAATGTTAAATGCATTGAAATGTCTGGATTAGGAGATATACCAACTTTTCAAATATGCATATATAGCTAATTTCCTACATATTGCTTTCTCTAAGTCACTTGAATTCTAAAAGCTGGTTTGAGCCCAAGACATAGAAAAACCTCCTTGCAAAATCCAATGAACTTTCACCCCTCTAAAGACTCTTCCCAAAAGAAAGTTTTGTCAGACTCTTCTGACAAAAGAAAAGAGTTATCCAATTCTTTCCTTACACTTGTCTACTAAATTAAAATAAATATTTTAACAGTTTATGGAGTTTTGCAGTTTCAAGGTACAATTCTGACAAAATTCTACAGTAATTTGTTATCCATAAAAATCAATCTAGTGCACTTCAGGATTCACAGGGTGGGAAAGGTAGAGGGAAGGGAACCCAGTATCAAAAATATCTAGAAGTTTCAGTCTTCTAGATTTAAAGAAAAGTGGGACATTCAACCAGAGTTCCATAACATAAAGCAACATTTTTCTAAGGACAAATCAGAAATTTTTCACTGTAAAAAAGCAAAATCTATGCCCCTTATTTTCTTTACTTCCAACTAAATTTTTCCTAAGTGGGAAAAACCATACTATGTAAAATACTGAAAGGTTGAACTTTTACACACTATAGGCATCCCAGCATACCTCCTGAATGGCTGTCATGACAACATGTTGAACTGATTCTTCCATCATCATTATGGTCTGGATGTACTCTGAAAATAAAAGCATTCTGAAATGTCAATGTTGAAACTCAAGTCATAGAAGGTAAGATCAGTAGCTGTGTCCTTCCTGCAAAATGACTAGGTGTCATGGATGACACTGAAATCCATAATCACCAGTCAACTCCCACCCCAACAAATTCAAAAAGATTTTATCACAAGTCTGTTCAGACATAAATCCAGGCTTATCTGAACTCTACAAAAATAACAAGAGTTCACTGTTACCTTTTCCCCCCTCCCTTGGCATCTCACTCTTCTGAAATAACAACTTTTATCTTTTTCTCACTTTGTTCCCAAACTATTCAGGCTCTTCAAGTACACAATCCATGCATAGGTTGTCCTTTTCTGTAAGTGTAACAATAATGGCCTGCCTACAGTGCCCTCATTTCAAAGCACTTCGTGTTCTTTCTTGGTTTCTGTCTTATTTCTGTATTACATCACAAATCAAGCTCCCTTCACTTTTTTAAGTCTTCAGCTATATGCAGATGTGAGCTACACAACAGATGTCTTGCAAGATGATATACTAGTCAGAAGAACAAATTCCGACATTTAAACTAAGTCAAGGAGTAAATGGCTTGCCCAGTATCATATGGTTTCCAGTCAAATATAATCTCTTTTATTCTTTTAATAATGTGATTAAGAGAAAGATGCTGGGGAAAAGTCATCTTCAAGTGGCTAATTAGCTCATGATGAATCTCACTCAAAGTGTATAAAATTAGATTGTTCTGGTATTTCATGTCTGCATTTTTAATGTCCAGACTGAAAGAGTGAAGGGGACACAAGAAAAATATATACTTCCCACCTGATGATGACAAATGGTCACCAGAAGGAAGGAAGGAATATAATCTTACACAAAACAACGATGACAGGAAAGATGACAGATGACAGGACAGGTAATGAAGCAGAGTTAATTTACGTACTCATGGAAGAACATTACCTCTATTTTAACTAAAAGAATAGCCAGACCACTTCCTAGCAAAGAGAATAAAAGCAATTTCCAAAGGAGAAATGGAAGCGATTTAGTCACCTAAAAAAAACTGGGAAGGGGATACTAGCTGTAAAAGTTGAGATCCACTAAGCAAGAGGAAGACAAAAGGCCTGAGATCTTGGCAGCCATCAAACCCAAAATGAGTTAGATCTGGAAGAACATATTTTTGATGCAACAGTAATGTAAATACAGAAAAAAAAGTCTTATTTTCCCACATATCTATTTTTCCACACATGACTATGCCTCCTGTTTTAAGTATTTATTATAAATGTTTGCATTTACCATTACCATAAGATGGTCTGAATTAAGTGTAATTTAAGGTAACTGGGTAACAATAAAGAGCCTGTACCCAAGGCAAGTTTAGAAAATGAGATGTGGCACACTTTAACAGACATCTCCATTGTTCATCACATCCTCTGTAGTATCTTCAAGAAAGATGAATGGGTCTCTGTTGTATTTGTGCAGGAAAGAATTACAGTCAGTGCCACTGGAGTAGAGGCAGGATTCTCTGCCAGAGACTGCTAAAGTGGGATTCAATTATTTGGCAAATGGCCCAAAGTGACTTTTTGGATGACTTTATGATATCATGCTCCATCTTCAGCTACTGCCCAGAAGGGCATGGATGCCAAGCATTACCTTTTCCTGTTTGCCTACCCCATAGAAACATCTCAGAAAATACAGTATCCCAGATCACAGCAGACACATCTTTGGAAAAAGTACCAGCTACATTGATGGCTTTCAGCCATGTAGTAAGATGATGCCTGGAATGCATTTCTAAAATCAAGAACAAGGCAATAATCATGTTTTTCCATTCTTAGCTATCCTGACCTACCTCATAAATGGTTAAAAGTTCTGCCCAAGAATTTTTTTCTTTGTAGACTGGTTTTTCAGCTTATCAAACCAAAACTGAAAATATGTATGTTGAAAGTAAATTCAGTTCCAGTCTGAGTTTCCAAAAGTAGTGAAGCTTACAACAAAACAACAGTTACTATTTGAAGGACAAAATAAAGTCATCATTAAAAAAAAATATATCTGTTTCTGATGGAAACCCAAGAAATATAATTTTTCTCCTTACACAATAAGCAAGAAAACACTTTCAAAATTTATTACCTTGTTTCTGTTCACAATTCACAGCACATCCCAAAATAAGCTGAAGCATTCTCCCAAGCTCTGCAGCATCAGCATGCTCTCCAATCAGGTTAACATCAGGAAGGGTGAAATCATTTATCTGTTGCCCTAGAATCTGCATAAAGACCAAGTACATGCATGGCTATATCACTGCACATATAAATATCCATGTATTTCATACAAAGATGATTCAAAATTGACAAGAGCAATTCACTCTTACTTTAACATAGTTTTGAATACACCTTTAAAACAAACTGAATTGCCTATTAAATCAGAGTGTTTGATACAAATAATATTTGGGAGAAAACAAACTACTGTCTCAACTCACAAACAACTACTAGATAAACACTTAGCAAGATTCTTTTTCTTCAGGTAAGAAAGCTAACAAAAGCAGGCCACCGCATGGCTAATTAATTTTTTGTAAAGCATTCCATCAAAAAAATCCAACTAAAAACACCTCCTGTAGCATAAGACATTTCTTATGACTAGAAAGTGAGAAAATTAAATATTTCATCTATACAATACACATATCTAACACTGACAGGTGACAAATACAAGACAGTAAAGATCACTAGGCCTCACACTTTCAGTAAATTTATGGATATCTGGCAAATCTTACAGCCAAGAAAGCTGTTCCATGGAAGAGAATCTGAGGCAGTAGTACAATGATATGTAATTAAACAGCCCACATGCAGAAAGAAAGAAAAAAACCCCACAAAACAAAAGCCCATGTGACTCACAATTAGTGTTATCTGATTTATCATCGAAGATCATTAAGGGCTAATGATTGTCAGTAGAAGGAACTAGACAATTCTGCTAAATTGCTCTTTACTGAACAGAGAGTTGAAAATATGAATATGAAATTTGGAATTAAACACATCTCTGACACATTAATTGCAGATAAAAAGAAACTGTAACTTCTTAAACAGGGAAGGATACAATGCAATAAGGAAACAATGACTATAGAGGGAATCAGTCATGTGTTTGCTGCATGCTCTTTTTTTGCGCAATGCCAAGAAAAACAGAAATCAAGTTAAGGCATTTACAAAAAATATAGCATATATGAAGAAAACAAGCCATGGTAAAGTTTAGTACAGCTGGGCTTTGTGGAAGTGTTGTAGTTTTGTTCTTGTTATATATGGTGTGTTTTGTGTAGTGGAACAGTAAGATTTTTGAACACTTTTCTCAAAGAATTAACTTCAACACTACTGAAAATCTCTGTATACTTTAAAGGACCCAGATTCACTCTTCTGGAAAAGACTTCCTTTAGGTCATAAGAATTCTGTGAATGAAAAATATTACCATTGTATATAGAGTGCAATAATACAGTAAAATACAATATTTTCTTGAATCTGATATGTACTTACATATTGATCCGTAGTTCCTAATTTGTTCAAATATAATGTTGTGTTTAAATTAACAACACTACAATGACTTCATAATTACTGACAATAAAACTGCTGAGGAAGAAAGCTGTAAAGGCAAATGGCAGAAACTATGAAGAAGCCAAGGATGTGAAGGTATGAACACAGTTTGAAATAAATATGAAAAAAAATTTAAATAAAAAGGAAACACAAATAGCCATGAAGAAAACACAAAAATGAAAGACAGACTGTACAATACCTATCTTGAGATGAAACAGAGCATTTAAACCTTTCTTAAAAACAAAAATGAAGTAAGTTTATGAATAAAATTTAAAGTTTCAGTTTCAGAGCAGCAGACTTCTGCAACAAGATTAACTGAGACAACAAAGCAGGAAAGCTAAAAAGAGTTAACTTAGGCTTGTTTCTTGTCATTCTTGAATTGACAAAGACAGCAAATGTAGCATTTCTACTGAAAGGATGTTCTTCTGAATGTGATACAAATTTCTGTATTTTTAAGGATGAACCACATTAACATACACATTTTTCAAAGGCTTTTAGCTACATCAGGTAAAATCCACGTACACATCCGTATTTTAGTAGAGGGTAAGGAAATCATGTTGAGGAAAACATAAGCAGAACTCATTAGTAGAATCCAGATCATCTCTACTATCACCCCCAGCAGTGCTGCGGCAGTAAAAAAAACAACCTAAATCAAAATCCAGTCAGATGTATAAATATGCACTACTTTTACAGAAATAATCAGCATGAAACAGCTCAGAACTTGTCTAATAGTAAAGTTTTCACATCAGAGACTTAATCATGCATCCTAACCAATGAAAAAGAAGCTTGCATCACTGTCTTAGTAATACTAATTTTCCATAACAGAAAACCTGATCTGTTTCTTTTTAATACTCCCAGTTATGACCAGCTTGCTTAATCATCAATTTTCAACATTTATTTAAATATGGATACCTAACCATTTACTGAAGATGAGCTCCAAAGACCTTTTCTTTCTGAAATACTTCAGTTTATTAACAAATAACTTCATTTCCCAAGTATTTATGAGAAGACAGTATTTTGAGACAAGCAAAGTCTAAAACATACATATCATGGATTTTGTGCTGCCGCCTGTACAGATCAATTTGTCTCAAACATCACTGAAAGCATATTTCACCTGAAGCTTCACCACTGAATGAAAAAAATACTGTAATCCAGTTCCTCTGGAGTAATTAAGTACTGAGTTTGTTCAAAATAAGAGAGAATGACAAGGGCTGAGTTCAATATTCCTAAATTAAAATATTTCATTTAAAATCTTAATATGGGAAGAGGCTAGAAATGCTCTTTTACTCACTCTCCTCAAGAGAAAAACAAGGAAAAAGGCAGACTTCAGCTGCAGAGGAGGAAGGAAAAGAAATCAGAGACAGGTACATCAGACACAAAGCCCATCATCAGAACATAGTCAGTAAAACCATCTACTGTTTACATGACAGAACTTGCACACCAGGCTTCCCTGGAATCCTTGAGTATTTAATAAAGCAGGTGAGAAGTTTTAAAGAAGGCCAAGACTAGAGAATAGGCCATGAATCATGACATATGCCAAAATGTTTGCAAGAAAACATCAGAACTTAACCTGCAGAGTATAATTTACCTTCATCAAGTTAACTTAAATATGTAACTAAAAAGGTATGTAGAAGTAGATTACTTAAAATGGTTCTTACCTCATGGTTGTAATCCAGTATTCCTTTCAAAATTTTCTTCAGGTTGCTCACCTATTTGTCAAGAAGGAGGAAATACAATAAATAAAGGGAATAAACTACAGAGAAATGATCGCAAAGAAGGTAATCACAGAAGAATCACACAAAAGAAGGATATAATTACATCTATTTACACACAGAATTTAATTAAATTTAGAATTGTGGAAGTTATGCAAGAGTCCCTTATGATCAGACTTCCAGATATTATCACAAATCTTTACTCATTCACCAAACCAATTTAAATTTATGAAAAATAGAACATTGTCTTGGATAGCCTTTAAATCAGATCCTACAGCATGAATGTTTTTAGTGTACTTGTTTATTTTAGGATTATCTTTGTATCCAGAAGTTGAAACACTCTTTTCCTGCTTTCTTCTCTTGAAGTAGCCTAATAATCTACTTTCTGCAGTGATAAATCTCTTCTTTCAAACCAAAACCAGCTACAGCTCAATATCATCCTTTATTCCTAACCTATATAAGTTTAATTTGTTATTTTTCTCATTAATTATCACTCTTGGTTCTTTCAATTTTGTTCTAGTCATTCTCTTCTCTCCCCCCACCTCCCCCCCTCACAGTTTTCACAAATGAATGTCTGTCTTACAGTATCTGGCAAAATTCACATTTCTCAGTGATGACTTCACTGCTATACAAGGGTAGCTTCTGTTCACTTGCATAACCAATGGCACCAGTTAAATACCTCCTGCTCTACAAAATGTATGTCACATTTCTCTAGTACTGAGTATTGCTCCCTTTCCACCAATAATCCATTTGCATCAAGTCTCTGAGAATAATGAGTGTGTTTAAAGTCACAAAAATGCCCTGTGATCTAAGTATTTAAGAAAGAAATTTAGATAATAGCAGCAGCACACTGCTTTCTGGGACAGAGGTGCAGCTGAGTGAGCTGCGGTTGCTTAGCTTGGAAAAAAGGAGGCTCAAGGGTGACCCTATGACTCTTTACAACTCCCTGAAAGGAGGTTGTAGCCAGGTGGGGGTCAGCCTCTTCTTCCAGGTAACAAGAGATAAGATGAAATGGCCTCAAGTTATGTCAGGGAGAGTTTAGACTGGGTATCAGGAAAATCTCTTTTCCAAAAAGGATTATCAAGCGTTGTAACAGGCTACCCAGGACATGACTGAGTGACCATTCCTGTGGTGTGCTAAGAGCTGTGTAGATGTGGTGTGCTGGGACATGGCTTATTGGTGGACTTGGTGGTGCTGGGTTTATGGTTGGATTCTATGGTCTTAAGGACCTTCTCCAACCTAAATGATTCTATGACTTAAAGTTTAAACAGGATCTATGAAGACTAAAACTGATTGAAATAGGATTCACAAAGTTCTGTTGCTGACCGCAGCAGCCACAGCAGCAAACTCTGGAACTATAATGATGAGAGAACAAAATCTCTCAAGTTCCAATTGCCTTTGAAGACCATAGTAACATTCATATTCTTGATTACATTCCAAAAACACCCAGTTAAGAGATTCTGTCCACTGACAGAAGTAATTTACATTTCAGATGACCTGATGTTTGTTAGGAAATGTGATACTGGATTCCAGGGACAAAACTCAACACTTCAATATGATCAACAAACAAAATGATGTGATGAAAGCAAAATCCAAACTCAAGAAAGGAACAGGCTATACACATGAAAAGATTTTTGCCAAGAAATCTGCAGAGGTAACAATCTGATTACCTTACTCCTATTAATCCACTACTTTTTGGAAACAAGTGCCAGAAGAAAATTCGTTATTAAGATGTAGGAACATTCTGACTGTCACCATAATCACTGAATTTTAAGTCATGCAAGAAACAAAAACCCATTTGGACCTGAAAAGTGACACATCAAGTACCCTGACCAGCTAGAATGAGAACTGGAGATGCTACTCATAGTAAGTATATAACAACATTTACTGTCTCTTCCATAATAGTATAATGGGTAGTTTACACTTTCTGCACTGAAGCACATACTTTTCCTGTACTATTAAACACAAAACAGCATATTTCTGTAAGAGCTACAACTGTTTCCCAGCTGTCTGCCCAAGGGCAACCACAACTACCACTCAGAGGTGATGCACAATCATAACCAAATCTGCAATAGATTTAAGAATTTAAAGAATGTAAAGAAATCAAGGAGTTTTAATTTTATGTCAAATTACCACAAAGAATACCGCACCGATTGGAATATAATTTTTAAGTTTGATTCATTCAAATCTTCCGGTTTGTAAATTACCTGAGTCTGCTGCAGAAAGAGCCGCAGAAATGCAAGGGCCATGTTGTAGAATTTAAATCCAGTTTACCGATGAGAACATTGTGAGGAACCTTGAACTTGAACATAATCCCAAAAAAATGAGAAACTAAATGGAAAGTATCCAGTTGTGAAATACTTCTTTTCCCATCTCCTTGTAAGCATTTTTGAATTAAAATCCCTTAAACACAAAGAGTCACCTTCCTCCATGTAACCTTCATAGAACTCAAAGTTGAGATACTGGAACAAAACCAATATTGATCAAAATTTGTCATGAAAACTAGCATGTAGAGAAGTGTCCTTGAAAGAAGAGAACAGCAAACAAACTGAAAAGAAATCTTTGCAGTCCTGTTTTGTTCCACTGTCAATCAACAATACCAAGGTAGCTTGTTTTCAAGAAATAGCTGTACCGTCTTTGTATCTGGCATGCAGCCAGACAATGGTGAGATTAAAGCAGCTTCTTTATAGACTTCTTTTGAGACTAAGACCGTCTTAAACTTAACAATGATCTTCAGTATTACTCAGAGGGCTCTCGATTTTTTTTTTCTAACTTGCTTGTAGTGAATATACTTAGATGGTTTTATTGTCCCTGGCAGAGAGACGATCATCACAGGGAAACTACCACTAATATTTTGTACTTTGAAATTCAACTGAGTAGTTCCAGTAACATTTATGAGGTCAAAGCATAAGGAAGGAGGACCTCGAGCAGCTGAATGAAAACGAGCAACAGCCCAAGAAAGTGTTAAAGACAACCAATTAGATCAGAATGCTAAGTCACAATAGATTATGATTGTTCAGACTTAGGTTTCACTTTCTTAAGCATATAGGGAAAACCTAACTACCATTAACAAAGACAATTAAATTATGTTATGGCAGAACACAACAGACAGAATTTCCAATATTGATCATGACTATAAAGTACTAAACCATCATTTGGACATCAGCCCATGACCACGTGGGATGCCTATTTGCTTGCACCAGCAACCTGACTTCTTCCTTTTCCATACAAAGCATATATATTCTACCCTACCAACACCTTTTAACATCCATTCCCTGCAGCCATATTCCTGCTGGAAAAGACATGCAATTTACTGGGGTAAAAAAAAGTGACTACTATGCTTTATTCCACCTCAAAAACTTGTTGCAACTCACAATAGATGGACCACTAAGTATTTCTAGACAAACCTCTACACATTTTCAATCTCTTTTCCATCTGGCCTTTCTGTTTTACTTTCCCAATCTCATGTTATGAATGACAGAGTATCTTCTTTGAGCTAATGCATCCAAAAGACAACCTGAATATTCTCACTCCTTCTTTGAACACCTAAATCTCACTAATACCCACGGCAGAGCTGTGTGTGTATTCTCTATGTTAAGTTATCATTACCCTCTCAGTTAACAGCCATCTTGGCTATAGTATAGCACTACTTACTAAGCATCCAGTGTTCAGTATGAGACTGACCCTTATTACACAGCATTAACCTGATAAACTGACTGGAGTGAAAGCAAAGATGATGCGATCTGCCGACATCATATGACTTAAAGGCTGCTTATTTTTTCTCCTATTTTTCTTTTATTCTCACTTGTCATATGAAATCTCTATTTAATTACAACTAATTTACTTTTTCCAACCTCAGGTTTGTAAGGGCAGTCTGTCTAGATTTCTCTTTACAAATAACATTGTGCGACAAAGGGAAAGGCCAATGAAGTGGACTACAGAAAATGCCCTTAAGCTTGTGACTGTTGACAAAAAGGGAGTATGGGTTAATTAACCTCTTGTTTTTTCTCCAACATTACGAAAGCCAGTTCCCAATTCTGCATTATTCTTGTATCACATGTATGACTGAAACCCTGTTTGTGCTGAAGGCTCTGAGTAAATTAGCTTATCTTTTTTTATTTCAGATCTTGAATAACCTCTGGAAGTGTTGCTAGGCCACACTTTCAAGTGGTGTGAGAATTCTTAACCAATGAGCTTCAGATATCTCGTTAAGGTACACTTTTTCCTATTTGCAGTTAAAGGTGAGGTGAGGGGTGGGTGGGCATGGGGGCGTGGATCAGTGGGGGTGTGCGCACACACCAAGGAAGGGAGGGAGCACGTGTGGGCATTGTTTGCATCATTCTCACCACAGACATTTGGGTTCTGATTTAAAATGCATTTTGCAGGAATGTGTCTCATCAGTGATTATAGATGGAACCTAGAGATTACCCCCCTTCAGACTTCTACGAAAAAGAATCCCCAAAAAACGTATATAGACACTTCTTTGAGTTAAATGACAAGAAAAGAAAAACTAAATGTTGCTCTGAAGACAGAGAGCACTCCCACATTCAACTTATATTTGGAGACATTGCTGCCTTAGAAGTTAAGGTTATAACAAAAGAGAATTAAATATATCAGTTGCTAATTAACTTTTTGACAGAAATGAATGCTGGCTTCCAATATACCTACAATCTCTGCTTCTCACTTGGAGAAAAAACATTCACATGATAGGCTTCCACCCCTATCAGAAAAAAACCCTCTAAAAGGCTGCTCATGAAAAAGTGCTCCCTTCCCCTCCAAAAGAACAAGACAGTAGTAGAAAAATGACACTGTGCACTGAAACTAGCTTCCATTATTCCACTAGTCCAGTCAGCTTGTACTGTAGAATTCAGAGCAAACATACGACTACAGGGAGTCAAAATTAATTCTCAGAAGTCAGATTCGTTTACTTAGATTACAGCATTCATTGGTTATCCATTTTGCCATATTGCACCAAACACATGGTGTTCAAACTCTAGCAGGTGCTGAAAGTTTAGTGGTTCCTGCTGTTTGAATGCGCTATTTAGTAATGGAAAAAACACAGCTTGCTATTATAAACATCAATAAAATTACTTTAAATTGATGCTGTAGTCTGAATGCCAAAGCAAAACATTCAGAAGAAAAAAATCAGCAATCAAGCTGAACAATGTATTTCCTTCCTTTCCCAAGTTTCCCACACTGAGTGGAAGGGGAGTGGGGGAAAGGGTGACAATATTATGCCGTCCCTCAGACAGCCAACAGTTTATTCTGTAATTGCCAAAACTGATGTGTATGTATCAAAACAATAACCTTTTTCTTGATTAGGGAATTTCACTTTGCAAAATTTTGGCAATCAAATTATTTTCTAAGCTGTTTTTCATTTTCAATAAAGGTTTTATGTTCAAGAAGTCATCTTCCTCAGCATGAAATACTTGGCTGTACACAATTTAAACTTTAAACTATTTATGACCCAGAAATTTTAGCCCTGAAGAAATAACATTTCTCTACTAAACACAGTAAACAAAGATCTGGGCAGCTCTAAGAACACGAATGCTTGTTGAATGGTTCCTACTTTGCAAGTTCCCCAAATTTTAATATTTCCCTTTTTCTCTCCTGTGAACTGATAAAACTCTCAAGTCTGGCAACTTGCCCTGAAACCAAAAATATAAAAACATCCCCCTTTTTTTTTTTTATTGATACAGCAACAGTAAAAAAACCTGCAGTTACCAGAAAGCAAAATTCTTAAAAAAACAAAACAATAAAAAGAGCTCAGCCTTATGTTCTTGTTTTTCTCCATACAGGACAACACACAATTTAAAATTAACAATCACATCACTCTTGTCACTTGTTCCTTCTGCCAGGTAACAAGTGACAGGACAAGAACAAATGGCCTCAAGTTGCACCAGGTGAGTTTTAAATATGTTAAAAAAATGTCATGGAGAGGGTTGTAGAGCATTGGAACAGACTGCTTAGCAAAATAGTGGAGTCATCATAAGCGGAAGTGTTCAAAAAACATGCAGATATGGCACTTGATGACATAATGGGTTGTGGTGAATATAGTGGTGGTGCTAGGTTGACAGCTGGACTCAATCTTAAAGGCTTTTCCCAACCTTAACAATTCTATGACTGTCATTTTCTGAGTACTCCTACGAACAGTGCTTAGGAGAGCTGTATAAGGCCTACACTAATCTCTACCAGCCCTCCTAACCACAGTTACACAAAGTAGAACTTCACGCACATTTTAGATTGTTTTTATGTATTTCCCCTTCAAGACTGGCTCTTGAACGTGGTTCATGATACCGAGAGCTTGTACAAGTGGTGACTGTTATACCAGACGACATCAGAAGCAAAGAGTGACCATGCTTAGCAACAAGAAAATAACGTGGCTCATTATCACAACTTGTTCAGATAGTGAGATAATCCAATTACCATTTCTAATGGCATTTCTTAAAGTATGAAGGGAAAACTGCATTCTAGATGGGAAGGGAAGATGTGGGCTAGTATGATGCCCACATCTTAAATCTAGTCATGAATACATTTCTAAAAGGAGGTTGTAGTGAAGGGTCAGTCTCTTCTCCCAGTTGGCAAGAGACACGACAAGAGGAAACATCCTCAAGTTGCATCAGAGAAGTACAGTTTGGATATTATGAAGAATTTCTTCACCAAAGGCATTGTCAAGCATTGAATAGGCTGCCCAGCAAACTAATTGAGTTACTATCCCTGGAGGTATTTAGAAGGCGTGTAGATGTGGAGCTTAGGGACATGGTTTAGTGTGGACTTGGTAGAGTTAACTTGCTGATCTTAAGTCTGTTCCAAGCTGAACAATTCTATGAATAGAAATGCAGACTGAACAGGTCCTACAAGCCAAACTATAAATGAAGGACTGGCTGAGAGACATTTCAGACTACTAATAATGTTTACTCACATATAAAGAACAGTTGGAAAAGTATAGGATTACTTTCCTGGTTAAAAAAGAGTTGAAGTATCACACTTGTCTCTTTTAGTATTCTTCATGAAAAGGAAAGTGGTCTATAAAAATGTACACAAAAAACTTAATTATAAATATTTTCTAAACAAAAAAAAATAGTCTTTAGTTCTTGTTTACAAGGATACATGAAAAACAAGATGGAATGCCATCAGCAAGAAACTGAAATTTGACCTGATGTTTTTCCAACTTCAGTCACACAAGGAGGTTACTAGATTGCTCAGCTTTTTTTTTTCCCACACCAGCTAAGGTTTTGCATCTGCCAAATTGGTGGGAGACAAAAATTAAATATTTATTGCTCAAGCTCTGTATGACAGTTATAGACGCTGCTGTTCCACTTTCAATCAGCTGAAATGCTATTATAATGAACAGTTCTCAATTTGTTATTCTCCATATATAACAGCCAAGACTACAATATTGCTTAGAAAAAACCCCCAAAAAGTATTTTACAGAAAAGTAAGACCTTTCATCCAGCGGTTTACTTGCAATTCCATACAACTCTTCAAAAAGTTCATTTATATTAGCTGCTCTACATGCAGCAGAACCCAAAAGAGTTCTAAAGCATTTTTAGGGATCATGTCTTTTATCTATTAGTCAGTCAATATATCCTCATCAATGTACCCACATTTTTGCGGCAGCCCTAGTAGACAAAACATTCTAAAGCATTCCAGACTTCACATAACTGGCCAGACAGCAGAAACCATGCTGATAGGTTTGCTGGCCAAGTCAAAACATAAACAGTAGCAGCATGTTTCATCTTTGTCTCAGGCAGCATTCTGTCTGTGTTTCCATTCAATTCAGAAAGTGATGTTGACAAGCCTATAAGTAGCCTATAAAAGCATTTCACTGTTGTAGCCCTTCCCCAGGTGCTTAAAATGTTTTTTGGTGGCTGGAACAAAACAGTTTTACAGGAAACAAAAATTAACAATAAAATCATAACTATTTGTTTCCCTAAATTAGTCAGGCTGAAAATGGAAATTTAGAAAAGAACACAGATAATTCTAAGAACAAAACTAGTCAAAAACTACACTAACACCTGCATGTGAGACTCTGTTCTTCAGATTCTAAAGCAAACTGTTCCTCATTCATAGTTCTTGCAAACTCTATTTCCTTAAGGTTTGCAGAGAAAATACAAGAATGTCAAGTCATACAAGTGACCCAGCAAATAGGCTGTGGTTAAAAACCATGTTGAGTAGACACCCAGGAAAAACAGGACTTCCTCTCTTAAAACTCAGTAGTTCTGAAGAGCTGAAAAAGTAAAACAAAGCAACACTTTGCTGTTTTTCTTTAAATATATTAGTTATTATGCTCCTATTTTTATGCAGCTGTTTCTCAAAAAAGCTGCTTTCACACTATGCATTAAAAAAAAATCTTTCATTCAACATTTGAAAAATGAGAGGTAGTGGATGCATAAAATTTATTTTAGTATTTTCCTCTCAAATCACTGAAATTTACTATTTACAAATTCAAAGTGTCTTTGCTAAAACTGGCAGGACTATACAACATGAAAACAAACAAGTGTAAGTAAAATGGTCTAAAATTCAAAATGCTGTACTACAAAGCAAGATCCTAATTCAGAAATGTGCTAGTATTTGGACACAATGTTTTATTAAGAACTGATATACAAATTCATAGGCAAGCAAACTAAGTCAGATACCTTTAGCCTCCAATTGTCTCCTACTTCTGTTTTGATTCTGTTCAGCCAGTTTTCATCGAAGTAAACTGGATCTCTGAAAGACAAGAAGTGTATTCATTAAAAACAAGTTACAGAAATTGTGAGTACACGTTAGCCATTAAGCTGCTAATTTAAATGACTACCTCTTGTTTCTGACACATTGCCTGAATGCCAGAGTTCAGAACCCTGTTACTAACTCACTTTTCTAAGATCTTGCGCCCTACTGGCAGGACAGTTTCATCTGTGTGCCATGAGCAGCTCATGCTTTTGAGGAAACTTTTTTGTATTTTGAATGCATTTTGCATATTTTCCCTCCATAAGTCATACCTCTTAATTTCTCCTCTGGTGCTACTGCAGTATTTACTTGCATTTCTAAAAGTGTTAAAAATTATTTGTCCACATATTACAGATCCCTAATGTTCACTGCTTACAACTATTCAACTTCTAAAATAAAAGCCTGAGATTGAACAATACATATGCTGTCTTGATACAGTGAGAAGAGATAAAAAGTATCATTGAAGTTTTTACTACTGAGAACACACTTCCCTATTTAATCTAACAAACACTATCAGTTTTTGCAAATCTCTTTTCATAGTAATGCTACACAAATCTTTTTGTGAACAGCCCTCCTCAGAAGTTTTTCTATACTCTGCACTTTTGACAAAGCATTCAAGACAAAGAACAGAGAACTGCTACTGTTTGCAGAGTACACTTCTGTTTCTATGAATGACTTCTCCCTCTTCGTTATTCTCCAAGCATCATCCAAAAGCTGCTTCTTCAAGACACCTCCTGAGACTTTCCAGGTGCCAAGCTCAAAGAACACCTAAAAGGCTAACATTTTCTACAGCTCGTTTCAGTCAAATTTTCCATTTATCACAGAGAATTTTGAAAATGCTATGCTATGATCAGAATTAAGGAGAGAGAATGTACTATATATACCTCTTTTTAAAGGAGCTGGCAAACATAAGAATAGGCTCACATTTCATCCAATATATAAAGTTAATACTGTCAAGAGTGAAAAAACCCCACCTTTTTATTGTTAGCATAAGGCTCTTAAGAGTCTGTGTTACAGTTTCAAGTGAAGTAATCTATTTTCCAGACTTACACTGCTGCATTTGCCACTGATTACTATTAGATTTACTGCTGTACCCTCTACACATAGAAGGGTTCTGGACTGAGCTCTTTTTTTAAGAGCAAGATGCAATGAGATCTTCTGACAAAACTTCAGGATAACTGTGAATATACCTGGAGATTCAAATAGCATCTATATCATATATACTGTAAACCAGCAATTACATCAGTACTTTTATTAGAGCACAAACTTTATAGCCACACTATGCACCTGAATCACAGTATATCCTGTATTCCATCTTTCTCACACTGTCTTCACAACACACCAAGGTCTGCAAGCTGTATTACAACTACAATACACAGCAATGGACAAAGTTCACAAACAGTAATGTTTCTCTACTGACATTTCCACTGCTATTTTAACACAATTTGTTAGAGACTGTGGTGAAGATTACAGCATATTTCCTTTGACACAGCATCCACAAACATATACCTGGAAGAGCAGCTTTAATTACTAGTTAAGTTGATGACTGCACATTACTTCCATTCAAAACCAGTACAGTTCTAGCACAGATGTCAGAATCTTAAGCTACAAAACAGAAAAAGCAATGTCTTATCCAGAGCATCATCTGTTTTTGAAATAAGTGTTTTCAAAGAGCTTTCAAATTGCTTCTCTGCCTTGAGAAGACAAGTAAGCCTAAGAATGACATTGATTCAAATACATGTAAGATCTCTGACATGTGCACATGCAGCTTTTACATGTAACTAATAGCTCTCTTTGCAAAAAGCCTTAATGAAAAAGTCTTCATTTGCCTAACTTTCACTCAGTCACAACAAAATCATCTGGACAGTAATAAAAAGACAGTTCAAAAAGACCGTTCAAATCCCATTTTAGGTGTGGAGTTTAAAAAGCACCCCAGTAACTCAAATGAGTCTTCTGGGAATTGCCAACATACAAGTAAACTTGCTTAACAACAGACTCACAATTACAAAATATTTATGTAGCGGAGAGAAAAAGCAGGTATGACCTGTGCTTCACCATCAAAAAAACCCAACCATACATTCCTTAAGGATTGAATCTTTTAATTTTAAGGGTTGCACTTGGACACTAACATCTTCAGCTGCTTCAAGGCTGCAGTGCCATGAATATATCAATTCCTGACATACCATTTTCATGGTAAATGATGATTCTAAGGAGCAACATGGATAAGTATAAACAATATCCCACAAGCAAAATTATATTTGAACTGACAGGGTAGATGATATTGCATATCCAATTTTCAACAATAAGGGCATCAGCTGAGAAACAGTAAGATGTCAGAGTTAGGTCCAACTCATTTCACTCTGGAAACCTGTACTTCAACAGAAACTAAGCAGCTTTTCTCAACTACTACTGTAATAAAAGTAACACATGGACCAACAACTGTCTTTTACAGTTTTGGTGGAAGACATAGGCTACCTAAACCTTTATATATGTCATCAGACATACTTAAGAAAAGTCCCTGAGAAATAAATCTAAACTCAGCGTGGTAGTCCTCTTCCACAGATCCATTTAGTTTTTTATCTGTATGTATACAAACCTCATGGAAGCATCCGATAGTTGTTGGTGATATTTTGACCACTGTTACATGGTATTGATTTCAAGTAGATTACTTATCAGCTGCTGGACTCTTTTAGAGAACTTTCATACAGGTTACACAATAATTAATTGCACACTGCAAAAACACTTGCCAGGAATACAATAAGCAGAAAAGCAACAGGTTCAGTATCAACACCAAGTAAATCGAGAATAATTATCCTTTCCTTAACATAAATCACCTACCATTACAATTTCCTTTCTCTTCAGAAGTCTAATCAAAGTTCATTACTAATACCAACAGCAATGCTCTCTCTATATAACAAACTATTGGAAATCAAACCTGAAAAAAAAACTTTTCCACAAGAATTTCTAAATATACTTTTAAAAAGCTGCTTCTACATGTTAGGTCATTCACAGCTCTTGCTGCAAACAAGTCTCCCTTCACTATATTTTTGGGATTCAGGATTCAAATTCAGATTTCTTTAACAACCGTAGTCCATTTCATCCGGAAATAACAGCATTATTCTTACAGTGTTTGAAAAAGCATCACCTATGCAAATATGAAAATGTGTGGCTGAGAGATGAGCAGCTAAACTATCAGAAAATTGACTGAAGCATCAGCATTACCATGAGATGATTTGTTCATGAACTAAGTATTTTGAATTCAGTAAGCTCCTGAGCCTAGATCCCAACCTATACAATCTCTTGCACTGGATAACTTTCAGATTTAGAAAGGTATTTGTGTATCAGTTGACTGCTGCCTATTATCTGAGTAGCACTGCAGATAACTGGGACTTTTCTTCAAAGCACAAGATACTTATGCTGTTGTTAATGCTCTATTGCTTCATGTGATGTTTTCAGCAGTGCTCATTTATACCATTTCCATCTTATTTTGTATGCAAATTTTCCTTTATTTAAGTAATCATCTATCCACATCACAGATGCCAAGAGACAGAAATACTCTTCTGAAGAAAGCCAACCCACAGAGCATGTAGTATAACTCATGATTATTACTCATTTTAACAGTGGTACAGTAAGCTGCTTCAAGAAACGTCTGTTTACAAAAATTTCCCTCCCCCACTGATATACAAAAGCATGGCTTTTGTATTCTGCATGTGTCAAAATATACACAGCGCATTGCAATGTATAATGTGACAAATGAATAATTCATTGAGAGGTGCACAATGCACAAAAGAAAATATACCACTTCTTACATTTACCAAGGCCAGTATGACAGACGAAGAAAGAACCAAAACGTGAGGGAGAGCCGATACTAAACAGTCTCTAGAGTGGGATGAAAGGAAAATTTTAAAACATAGTATAAAACAGGAAATCATGCTATTCTAGGGCTATCAGTGGACAGTGAAAACATAAGTAACATCAATGCAGGCAACAAAAAAAAAAGGATGTGATACAGAACCAAGCTATGCCACTTCTATCAGCATAAGCTACATGATTTTAGGCAAACATCCTGCTCATAAACAATTTCAACATTTTCTTTTGCTTCCACTCTTTACTCCTGGAGTACAATATTCTGCAAAATAATCATGAACACTGATTGTATACAGGCATTTTTTACTGTATATCATATCAGTGCTAATCAGAGGGACCAATAATCATCACATCTAAACACAAACAGTAAATCTTACAAAATAACACATAGAAGATAAGCTGAAGCATAGGCTGTATTTGTTCCTCCAATATTATAGGGTTAGCATTGCAGAATTACATTCAAATTTGAAGAAAAAGTTTTAATGCTATAATGAAAGAAAATGTCCTTCAAGGATTGACCTGTTTTTTAACAGCTGAGACTGTAAGCAAAACATTCATGCTTGGTTACATAGAACATATTTCTGCTATTTGCTATCATACACTACATCAAGAGTGAAAAGCTTCTGAAGGTGTCAGTAATTTCCTTTGTAACCTTTTCTTCTCGCAGCTTATTCCAGCAGTCCTGGTAAAGGAAATTCCGCTACATTTGTTGTGATGACTGGCACTTACCAACAAATGGGCTGCTACTGTGAGTGCAAAAAATATTGAGAATTATGTATGAAAAATTAAGAACCATGGAAGGAACTGTTAGCCCCTTCCAGACACTTGGCACAAGGCACAGCTGGTTTTTATCAGCTGATCAACAAGCAATGTTCTTCCTTTTCTCTTTCCCCTTTTGTTCCTTTCTCTGACAATAAATCCTACAGTTCTGTTTTGTGTCAATTTTCTGTATGTCTAAAGCAACTAATTCCCTGAACTAGGAATCTCTCAAAAACTGTTCCTCATCACAACCTACTATTTCCTGTCCTCATAAGTACCAATGGACTCTTTCTATGCAGGTAGATGCAAAAGAAAAACAAAGAAATAAAGAGTTCACTTATAAACTTTAAAATTTTTCATAAGAAATGCTATCCTCACTCCCCCATAAAAATACATCCAGATCACTACATCACCAACACATTTAAATTTTCGTCAATGCTCTTCACTTAATTTGACTTCTTTATTGACAGTATTTTTGTCATTCATAATGAACTCCTTTTCCTTTTTTTTTTTTTTGAACCCTCACTGGATATATAAATCTGCTCTTTCAGTGATTTTAAACACTAATGAATTTAATACAGTAAAATCCTAATGCACACAAAACTTGCCAGAATTCTCCCCTCCCTACCTTTATCTGATTAACCTCCTAGCATTATCATGCTCAAAAAACACACACTTACAAAGAACCTTAAACAGAAGGCAGCTATAATGAAAAATGCCCAATTTTCAAGGAACACAAATTACAAAAATAGTAGTTTACCCTTCTCAATAGAGTAAGAGTAACAGCATTTAAATTGTGTCTGCAGTCAAAACAATAAATTTGTCCTCTAAAGATTAACTTTTTGAGAGATTTTCATGTCGAAGACACAATTTTTCAAGTTTTCACTGCAAATTATATATTTGCAGTGGCCTGGTGCTTTCAGGCTTGTTCTTTGCTTTTAAATATCACTGCACAACTTTTCCAAATAACCTTAAGAACACAACTGTCTTCCTGTTGTACACTTCTACACCTGCAAAAATTGTCTTCTACGTGACTGTCTTTCTTGGGACAGAAAGGTAACCAATGCTGCTAATATAAAAAGAAAGTAAGAAAAAAAGCCTGCTCTATACTTGCTTCATATTGTTGAGCATTCCATGACTCCCAGCTAAGTATTCTTCCCGTTGTATCTGTTTAAAGGATCAAACGAAATATTTCACTGCTAGTGTTGAATTTAGTTTTGTTTTCAAGAAAGAATATTTAAAACAGCTTTGTCAACATGCTCCTGATCAGTTTTCTACTCAGCTATACAAACCCCTGTCTTTGATCTATATTCCCATCCCTAATGTCCAGGGCAAAAGACAGTGTTTGGCTATTCTGCAACCCTTGGTTACTACTTCAAAAATCGGACTAATCTTCTGTTACATTTCTTATATTATTTATCTTCTGTTTATTCTGTTTTACAAAGAAAAACAAACAAAAAAAAAGCAATAACATTTGCTCTCCAAGATTGTTCATATGGTATCATTCCTGTTGTACAATCCAAGATCAGATTGCTGCTGCTCTTCAGGGATTCCCTCAACAGGAATGCAGTCAAGATTTAGCAATATTGCTGCTAAATTTCAGCATGAGAATATGTCTGTTCATTACATAAGTATGCAAAATGTTAAAGCTGAAGCACAACTATCACAAAGTAAGATAGTTGAATACTATTTTGGTATGTTCAATTATTACGTAGAGCATAAAGAAAGAATTATAATTGTTTAGGTGTTCTTTACATATAAACTGAAAAAAACTAAAGAATTTCTGTGTTCAGTGTCAGCATGACAGCAGTTCAGTGTCAGCAGTTATTACAGGAAATATTTTAAAATCATGCTACAGAAATGCTATGAACTGAAAACAGTATTTCAGTACCACATAATAAAAAGTCTTGCTTTGAAATACTTGACTACATTGAGATTTCCCTTTTCTCCCTTTTTATTCTTCCTGTGAATTGGCAGCTCCTTCTCTCACTGGTAGGTAGGTTTCTGCTCCTGAGGATCTGCAACTGCAGAACAGATTCAGTGCCCTCATAGCAGGTAGAGCCCTAGGAGCTCTGTCAAATAAAACATCTGTGTTCAGTAAACCTGAGCCATGCAACAGCACAAGAGGGCAGTGCTAAGTGCTAGCACAGGATGGAGGACTTTCATCTTCTGACTGACATCATCCAAGAAAGGCTGTTAATTGCTAAGGGTTTGCATTCCTAGCATTGTTGAAACACTTATGAAGCTTGTCTAGCCCTCATACCATTACTCCTTCTGCTCTTCTACCTCGGCACAAGCACAATACAACTAGGGAAATCTGTAAAGTGCCAAGTGTGGTTATGTGGGCTTTGGAAGCTACGGTCAAGGCTCAAGTGATGCTCACCCCAGTTGTACCAGGTAGTGAGGAGGATGTTTGAGGAGCAGACAGATCCTGCAGGTTAACAACCAGCTGTTACATAGTGCTGGCAACAAAGTTTTGGTTTCAATAATCATTGAACCCTTCCAAGAAACAAGGATTGCTTCAAAGAGATGGGATCTACCAGACAGACTATGATGGGCAGACACACCTTCACCAATGGGCTAGCCAATGGTGTAAGAAGAGTTTTATACAAGGAATAACAGAAAAGGAACAGTAAGCGACAAAGTAGTGGACTCTGTTGAAAAACTAAGGGTGTGGAACAACGTGAACAAAAGATACCTCATAGTTAACAAAACTGGGCTGGGTGAAGTGGGATCACCCCAAGCATATGCACATAAATACAGAAAGGCGTAAAAAAGAACACTCTGGGGAAAGCTTCATTCTTGGGAATCAGAAAGACTAGATGCATATGTGGACAGCTTGTGCACAAATGCAGGCAAGCATGGAGAACAAACAGGAAGAAACAGAGTTCTATATGTAGTTATGACGTCAGTCTCACTGGCATCATGAAGTTGTGGTAGGATGGCTCACATGCCAAGGCTGCTGCCATGAATGCATACAGGTTCTTTAGGAAAAAAACAGCTGAGAAGGCAGTGACAAGTAGATGCTCTTCCTGCAAGAGAGCGGTGGGAATGCATGAGCTCTGTTTTAGGATGGGTATGAGCCAACTGAGAGATTACTGGTCAGGATGACTAAGCAGAACAACATAAGAGACACTGTTACAGATTCCTGCTATAGACTGCCTGATGAGGATAGTATCTTCACAGAAAAACTGATGAAGCATGATAGAGGTAACTGGACAGCAAGGTGGGCTGAAAAATGGCTAAGAAGCCAGGCTCAACAGTTTCAGAACCATGAAATCCAGTTGGAAGCCGATCCACTAGCAGTATACCCAAGGGATCAATACTATTAAAGGTCTTTAATAGCGACCTAGATGATGGAACAGAGGGCAATTTTTCATATAATATAAAAATGGAAGCAGTGTTTGATACACCTGATAGTTGTGTTGCCATTTATGAGGGATTCAACAAGCTGGAAAAACACACTGAGAAGAACATTACACATTTCAGAAAAGGTAAACGCAAACAAACACCATTAACCAGTATTCATCTTATATGCTGGGGGCCAACTACTAGGAAAACAGCTTTGCATACATGAAACTGGATAGAAATGAAGAACATTCTCCAGCAATGTGTTCCTGCAGCAAAGAAGGCCAACCACAACCTGGGCTGTGTCGGGAAGATCATTGCCAGCAGGCCAAGGGAGGTACTGCTTAGATCTGTTAATACCATATCCGAAATGCTGCATCCTGGACTCTCCAGTATGAGACACCTGGACATACATGGAAGTTCAGCAAAGGGCAATTAAGATGATTAACAGACTGCAGTTTCTGTCATATGAGGTGAGACTGAGTGAGCTCTGTTTGTCCAGCCTCAGGAAGAGAAGGCTCAGCAGGATCTTACCAATCCTATGTATAAATAACCTGATGGCTCCTTCTTCTTTAGACCCACACATAATCTCAGTGATGTCTAGTGAACAGGCACGGGGTAGCCGAAACAAACTGAAAAGCAAGTATGTCCAACTCCAAACAACTAAACTGACAGTTCCATTCAGTTTATCACAGAAGTTTTATTACATTAAACTAATTCTAACACCACCAACTACACCTTCAAACAACGATCAGGGCCAATTACCTTACCTTGCACTGATTTCAATTTTAAGTGTGACTCTGTAAGTTTAGTTTTAATTCACCTTACTTTTCAGTAAGTTCGCACTTGAATAAATGCTTCCCTAAAACATAACTCTTTTTTTTCATTTAAGATAGTTATCTGAAAACTACAGAGAAAAAAATCGTTAGCCATGTTCCAGTTTAAAGTACCATCTAAGCCACATCATTATGGAATACCAGCCAAGTTTGAACTAAAACACATATAAATACAGAAAAATGTACAGAAAAAATCTCTGTATTTAGTTCATTAAGTAAACAATTACTTACATTTTTTGAAGAACCTGGGCCATCACAACCCCACTCGTTAAATCTTCCACGGTCTGGCATGGTGCCTCAACATTAAATGTCTGGATCTGTGGGAGAAAGGAAAATGTTGTCTTCTTTTATTTCAATGTTGAGGAGTTTTCAAAAGTTTGAAAAAAATGTTACCGAATAGCAAACAGAAAAAACTCCACACATTTAGTGTACATACTAGGTATAAAAAGCTTTACATTTAACAGCTGGCAAAGAAATCAGAGCTTAATATCCTTGTTTTCACAAGGAACTTTGCTACAAATAACAGTACTACATTCTTAAAAAGCCAAACTTTGCACTGCATTTTCTACTTACTGAAAATGACCAGGGTGTTCAAGTACTTCCCTATATTCATGTGCATATATTCAAGTACACTCCCTCAACCAACACAGGTAAGAAATTCCGTTTTTAGAAGGAACACTGATCACAGAGAATGCTCATCAGCTCCCCACAATGAGACGATGAAATGTAGAGTGACATACATATTCCAAACTTAATTATTCCCTACTATAGATGGAAGTGGAAAACACAATGCTGCTAAACCCTAACTGGTTTATGCACTACTAGCATTCTAAATATTTCAGGGTGCTTTATTAACACAGTGACAGGCACTACTGTCCACAAGGCAAAACTCTCTTCTTCGTCACTCTCTTGGTGAGAAGAATCTGTCCACTCCAGGACAATCTTTTAAATTGATCTAAGTTATTTGATAATTTATTTTAAATTAACATTATTTTCAAATGATGCGGATGAATTTGCAAAAATAATTTTGATGGTATTATTTGAAGGGTATCTGCCTAGTGCTTTCTGCTACTGTCCTCCTCCTAGGGGAAGTCTGGGTTTATTTGTAGAAAGCACTACTCATATGCATAAGGGATAAGATAGTCTACAACAGCACTTGCAGCTTTACATAAATGTTAGATGCATCAACCATTTTTTTCTGAACATGATGTACAACCATTAATGCTTTAGTGACATTGAAAGAGTAATAGTCGTCATCCATTTCGCAATAAATACCCTTTATATGTGTGCATTTCAATGAAAGACAATTAATGTCTCTGAGGAGAAGGCTCTCAAAAAGTCAAGTGCATAATAGCCAGATTCTCCTCATACCTTTGGAATGTCATGTAAGCACTCTAGCATGCTGTTTAACATTAATTTGGAGTACAGGCACCTAGGTAAATGTTCCTTTCTTTCCTTTACTCTGGAAGAAAGAAAACCAACACTCAATTAGAAAAAAAAAAAAAGGCAATCATATCCACGAAGAGTCAAAAATTGAGCTCTCAGAGCATGTTGTCTGATCTAGTTCAACTGTGACCAAGGAATACTAATGAATGATGTCCAAGTTCCAAAAGCACATGGATAAATTATTGAGTAGCATATAAAACAGACAGAAATTACTTCAGCACTTCTGATTCAGATTTTCTTACAGCTACTTTAAAAAAAAAAAAAACACAGCCTCTTCTCCAGAAAATCAAGAAGCCATCATAGATTGCCAGGACACTAGGTGAAAATCAGAGTGGGTGAGTGAGGAAAAAAACCCACACATGAAAACACAACATAACAGTATATAACATCAAATTGCTATTTTGCCAGAAAATTGAATTTACCAGTAGTCTCTGAATTGTGGCAGTACTGCTGAAAGAATACAGAGACAACTTTAGGTCTGAATCCTCAACTCAGCAACATATGAAAGAAGAAATAACAAAAAATACTTTACTGCTGAAAAACATAAGGCTGCAACAACATCATGGATGCTTATGCTTAAAGAAGTTCAATGACAAAATTATGAAGCATAGATAATGAAAACTTTTTTCTAATTTGCATATTATACCTTTAAATAATAAAAATTGAAATTACTTTGCTGCACAATAGCCAAATCAAAAAATCATGTAAGAACTACTACTATTACAGTTTTCCAGAAATAGACAACATTAAATATTCTTTTCAAATAAGCAATAGCAACATAATTAAGGTCTTCAGAGTGCAAATTAATCAAGGTTTTTTAGATTAATTTTGTATCTTGATGTATGAAACACCTTCTTGACTAAATAAAAGTGTATGTAGACAATACCACTACACCTAAGGAAAAAGAAAGATGACTAAGCCTATTTCTGAAACAGAGAAACAAGATGCACATTCTCTGTTGTTTTGTATATAATTTTATCATCATACTTCCCCAACGCTTCACACAGAAAGAAAGGTCTAAAGTGTCATTAAAGTTCAGGTACCCTCTTTGAACTCTTTTTTTGCTCCCATAGACATACATGTAAGATTGCCATTGAGGACAATAATGCTTTTCATGGTTAGACTTCAAAGAACAAAAAGAAAGACTTAAACTAAGACCTTCACATACATTTTAATTCACATACATTTATCTTCACATACATTTTAATTTTGTAATAAATGTCTTTGCTTTTATATTCCAACTGTGCCAAATTTATGCTGCAAAACATTTATTTGAATCTTAAAAAACAAAGAACTACATCCTTTTCATATCCTTCAGAGATTATCCTCCAGAGATATTAAAGTAACAGATTTTCTTCAAAAAACCTTACACAAAACAGCTTTTCAAATTTACATCGAAGTTCAACTCCTATACCTCTCTCAGTTCTACAGTATGCTAAACCACTCCAGAGAAAGCAGAGTTCATTTTCCAGAAGGGAGAAAAAAATAAGAATGCGGCAATAGAGGCAGAGTTCAGCTATGGAGACAAAGAAGTAAATTTCTGTGTGCATGTGCCTCTAAACAGTTATCCAGTAACAGCTGCTAAAATAGTGCTCTTCCTGTACATTGTGATGTGTTTCCTTCTGGAAGACTTCTCTCTCTTCCTGTGGGAACTGCTCCTCTGCTCCTGCTTCTCGAGTGCTTGCAATGCAGTCCCCATTGTTAGTTCCACAAAGATGTAAAGGAATTCCTGTTCCCTGTTATTATTCTTAGGAGTTTTCCCCCACTTCTTAACCACTATATGAAGCCTGGACATGATGTCTGTGGGCACATATGAATCTAATGAGGTTCAACAAGGCCAAGAGCCAACTGCTGCATCTGGTTGGGGCAATCCTCCCTAGCAATGTGGGAGGGGATGAACAGATCAAGAGCAGCCCTGCTGAGAAGGACTTGGGGGTGCTGCTGGGTGAGAGTCTGGAAATGAGTCAGAAACGTGCGTGGCCAGCAGGTTGAGGGAGGTGATTTTCCCCCCTCTACTCAACTCTCATGAAACCCCACCACTCTTAGTACTATGTCCAGCTCTACGGTCCTTAGTACAAGAAAGACATGGACCTGTTGGAGCAGATCCTGAGTAGGGCCACAAAAATGATCAGAGGACTTTCTCTCTGTAAGGAAAGGCTGGGAGAGTTAGGGTTGTGCAGCCTGGAGAAGAGAAGGCTCCAGGGAGACCTCACTGCAGCCTTTCACTTACTTACCAGAAAGATAGGAACAGACTTTTTAATGGGCCTTGAAGAAACCAAACAAGGGGTAACAGTTTTAAATTGAAAGATCATAGATTCAGGCTAGATATAAGGAAGAGTTACTCTATGATGAGGATGTGAAACACTGGAAGAGGTTGCCCAGAGAAGTGATAGATGCCCCACCGCAGTAAGGTTGGGCTGGGCTCTGCGCAACCTGACCTAATTGAAGATGCCTCTACTCAAAGTGGGAGTGTTCGACTACTTGACCTTTAAAGGTCCCTTCTAAAATCCTATCACACAAGAGTCTGGGGAAAAGAAAGGGGTAAAATAAAAAACCCCAGTCACTCAGCCCAATCACTAGGTCCAGTAGGCTTTCACACCTTCCATCAGCTATCATGCAATGAAAGAAAAGGGTTCATTTATTTAATTTTACTAAATATTAATCCACATCTCTGATCCACATGGACACAGACAGTCAATTTTTATATCTTATTTTAAACCTTAGAAGAAGGATTAACAGGTGACTGTTACAATGCAAAAGAGACTATCACTGGGGACTAAATAATTGCTTCAGGAAGATAACACCTTAGAAAATCTAAGTTAACAGTTCCTGATTACATATATGACTAGAGAGGATTTGTTAGCTATTAGGGAGAGCATGCAAAAATGTGTTACATGAAAAATAATTTTCATATATTCTTCATATATTGATATGAAGGTCAGTGAACTGGTCAAACACTCAGTTGTCAAATACAGTAGGTAAAAACCAGGACAAAAAAGTGATGGAGAATCCAGCATCCTATGAAACTTGATGGGAAAAAAAAAAGTAAAAAACCAAAGAAAGTAAACTCCTTCCATCTTGAAGACAAAAAGAGTTCTCAATAACCTTTCCTTTCTCAACACTAGGAGATAATGAATGACTTGCTCTTTGCACAGTGATAATATCAGCTTGGTTTTTATTACTGATGCAATTATGTAATAAACCTTTGAAAGTATTCTTTTGTAATAATACCTGAAATTGTTATTAGTGGTTCTTAGGAGATAAAACACTGTGTGATTAGTCACCTTAAGTGCAAACACAACAAACAGTAACACCAAGTTTCCAACTTATCGGGGCAAAGCACTCCCCAGTCACTGCTGCAGGACAAGCTGGGCATCAGTCCACATATTCTGACCAATCAACTTGTTTCTCTTGAGTTTTGCCACTCTCTTTCCCTCTCTTTATCATTACAAACATTATTACTGCTGATATTAGCACGTTTAGTACATATTATATTCATTATTAGTATGATTTTATGTTATATCTAGTATATTACTACTAATACTGGTGGTTTATTTTGTTTCAATGATTACGTTTTTGTTATGTCAGCCTGTAAGGTTTGCATTTTCTTTCCCATTCTTCTCCCTTCTGGTAGGGGAATCAGGGGGGAATAAGTGAGAAGTTGTGTGATACTTAATTCCCAGAAAGGGTTAAATCATGACACCACCACTTTAGAATTATTTATCCACTATTTTACCATATTTTTCGAACTGACTATGCAAGCTTACAGCTAGCTGCTATGCAAAGCCTAGAACAATACTGTACCATTACAGAAGAAATAAATCACATAGACAAGACAGGAAGAAGTGGCTGTGAAAGGAGACAAGAAAGGAACCAGCATCACTGGGTTGGATGCAAAGAGCAAACTGGCAGAGAAGATTCAGGTGGGTTGGATACTTCTGTCATTGCACATTAATCCTGTATTACCTACAAAATCTGTAAGAATCTCACTAAAACAAAGTTTACTCAGCTTCAATGCCTAGAGGAAACCAGAATATAAATTCTTTCCACAATAGCAAGATAATTATGAGATACACACAGGTGCTCTTTCTCAGATGCAAAAATCCTGTATTGAGCTAGACCTTTCAAACTAAAAGTGGATTCCTACCCTAAAAGTAGATCCTGTGCTTCTGGATAACTTTAAGGTTTCTTCACCCATTTTTCTCCTCACAGTTGGTAGCACTGCTATCTTCTGCCTGGATAGTCATGGCATAAGCTGCTTTTTTATGTTTTCCAAGACAACAGCAGACTGCATGAAACAAACAATGGCAAAGCAAATTCTCTAACAAGAAGCCAAAATTTGAATTTGTGGGTATTTCTACTGATTTTTAGGTTGCCAGACTTCCATTATTAAACTCTCAGATTACTTTGCAATCCAGCTGTAATGTTAGGCACTCAATTAGCTCAACAACGAAATGACAAGGTTTTTACACTACTAGTAAATCCCCATCAGGGTGGGGATTCTTCTGGGAAGAACTTGAATATTCATTTTTTATTGATTTCCTTCTCATTTTATGTATACTGTGTTTAACCACAAATATCTAAACAGGTCACACTCATGAAATATCTCAATCAAAATATTTAATTCAAAATGACACTTTTTCAAATATTAAGTATTTCCTTTGCAGAAACACAGTGCAGAAAGTGGAGGATACACTTTGACTAAAGCTTACTAACCAAAGGACTTGAGAGAGCCACAACAGCATAAACCAGTTACTACTGCACTATTTTGGCATTGCCTCTAAATTGCTAACTGAAGTGTTCATGTATGACAAATTATTAAGATACAATAAACAGAGTCTCAAGTCTGAATAGATTTTGGTTTAACCACTTCAGAAACATTAACGAGAAGACAAGCTAACCTGCCAACTCCTGAGGTGAAAATTACTGTATTCCTGTTTTCAGTTGAAAGCCAGATAAGCCAAATGATCAAAAAGAATTCTAAACAGCATTTGTACTGAAAATTACAAGAAAACACAAAATAGGAAGGCCTAAAACAGAACCACAAACCAACAGTTCTTTCCAAGCCTTCACCTATTTCATCATGCTTTATTTAAAAGTAGAATTTACAAGTCAATGCTTTCTCTTCTCAAAACATAAGTTACTAATAAAGCGCAAAATTGCCAAAAATTAACTTAATGCACCCACATTTACAGGATACATACATTCACACTCTGCCAAGCAACAATGAATTTTAGAAGCTCCAAAAATGCCTTTTAAGACTAGAAATATCTTCTCATGAAAAAAACACCAAGAAAACCCAAAAAAACTGCAACGAAACACAAATGCTACTGTTTCCAGGAACCACCAGCTTCCTCTGTTAATCAAGAGTGCAAAATTTTCTACTCCCCAGAAGTGATAAAATAACACACTTATAATGATGTCATATTAAATACTGAAGTAGCATATCTTCTGCCTTCAGCACTCAGACTCACTGAAACCTAGATGATAATCCAAGCCCATAGAACTGGGACACATGAAGTTCCACCAAAGGGGGAAAATTAATTTTCTCCGTAGAAGCAGGTGTTCAATGCAAATAACAGAATAGTGCTCAATAAACAGAAGAGTGAAATTCTTTTTATTCTGAATGAAGATGGCTTAACTGCTAGAAACCTGAACAACATCAAGCAAATGTGTCCAAATTGATCTATACTAAAATAAAGAACAGGCAGCAAGACATAGCTTCTGTGGGAGGGCATAGGGCCAAGTAAAGTCAACTTCTTGGCTAGGGGCTAACAAGACAAATTTGCCAAATATATACATACTGCTAATATTACTTAAACAAAAACAAACCAACCAAACAAAAAGAAACCAAACAACAAAAAAGTGAACATAGATGATAGCTTTCCCCTTGCGAAATACAGAAGAATAACAACTATTTAAAGCCCGTAACTCCAACCTTTGCAGCTATAATTCAGATGAGAAATATTGTCTCCATTGACAGATGAATGAATGAGCTCTCTTCCCCAAAGGCACATAAGATGAATCCAAGAACACTAAGTTCTACTGAAATACCATCAGAACAAACTTTCTGATCAGCGTGGAAACACAGGCTTTCAGAGGATTACATGAGTAAGAAAGATTTAGCAGCTAAAAGACAGCGCCAGCTTTCTCTGAATCCTAAGTTTTCATCAGGTTAAGAAATTTCAGACTTAACAGATTCTAGAACTGGTAACACAGACATATAGCACACCACTAAAATTAGCATATCTTGCAGTTCAAGTCTTCTCCTTTTCCTTATTTATATTTCAACCAACAATTTCCTGAACTTTGTGAAATTCTGTGCAGAACAAGATTTTCTAGAGGCTGACCAAATTCTACAATTCCCTGGAAAAAAAAAGGCAGGAGCTACCATGTAAGAGGTAGCCATCTTTTGACACTGTCCATAAAATAAAATCATTAACCCTGCCACAGTGATCAAGTCATGCTATCTGTTTTTTTCCTAGCCATAAAAGGGACAGTACAATTAATAAAAACAAAACCAAACACACACACCAAAAAACCACCCAAAAAAATAAAACAAGAAACAGACAAAAAAACCCACACAGAAATTCTGTTGCAGTGAATCACACAATTATTTCTACTTATTCTTACACTGAAGTGAAACTATGGATACCTTGCTGCCATGGCAAACAAGTTCACTCAAAGATTTATCCACTCAAAGACTTATCTTACACAATCCTGAAATGTAGGAAAGGCAACCTACATTTAATATCTTGCAACACTGCAATGAATAAACTACAGATGCCCATTTTCCCAGATCTACTGATTCCCAAAACATAAATCATGTGGGCTGCAAATATGCCTTTGTTGTTTAAGTATCTTAACTTAGCTACCTTGAGAGATTTAGCTTCAAATCCACAGAGGACACAAAGCACTATACTTCCAGCATGACACACATTTGCAAAGAAGCTTGCAGCTAAATGTCATGAAAGCACCCTAGGAATTCTAGGGCTGAAGTACATTATCATCAGATTTACAATGCATCTTCTTGTGCAATACTTGCTCCACTACCTGCACCACTTATAAAACATTTCCTGTGTGCCCCCTTTGAAAAGCTCCCATCCCTTTGTGGCCCCAGCTAGTCCACTGAAACACAACTCCAGCTTTGTATTCATTCAGAAGCTTCCGCCTGCCACAGACAGGAGTGGAGTGCTGGCTGAACTCCCCCGCCTTTAACCTTAGAGAGTTTTTCCCTCCACTGAAACCCTTCTCCTCCTTTCCATGCTGTCTCTTTGTTCCCTGAACGAGCAGTACCAAGAAACGCACGGGAATGACGTCACGTATGGCAAAGGCAGAGAGAAAAACAATACAAGCATACTCTGCAGGGCAGGAAACTACTACTAGTAGTTAAGGGAAAGAGTTAATCTGTCTCCCTTTCCTGTATGACAGGACCTGCCAGGCTGTTGGCAACAAAAGCCACAAGGACATGAGTACTCTCTTCCTCTCAGTTCCAATCATGCATTCCTGCCTTAACCTTGTACTAACGTTGGTTGCCATGTGGCAAACAACCTCCTTGTTATTGGGTTTTTTTTTTTAATTAATCACTAGGACCTGCAAATAAAATTAATTAAACAACCCCCAACTTAGGCTCCGAAGCTGAGGGCACATAACAAACTGAATTTAGGCAACAACCTTTCTAAACGACCACGTCACTCAAGAGTCAGCCAAGAAAGCAGAGAGCACCAAGTACAACTGTGCAGCAGGGGAGAGAGGCGAGGCCCAACGCTCAACCTGAATGTTTGCAATTTCTCTACAGAAGTCAAACACACTGCAGTGAAGATTTCTAATGGTCCAAGAAAAATAGAAAGACAGAATATTACATTCAAGTTTACAAGTCCCAAAATGTCACAATTAAGACAGACAATTGTGCAAAACTCACAGTTTTACTTCATCTCTTGGAAATAACTGTTTAAATATTTCAGAGAAGATAGAAACAGGTTTCTCTCCACACCTCCCACTTTGAGATTAACAAGCTAACAGAGAAGTTGTTTCCTTTACACTCTCTAAGGTTCACAGTTCCTAGAGCAAAGTCTGTTTCTTCTCCAAGCAACATTTCGCAACCCCTCACCAAAAAATGAGGGGGCAGAACTGGGAACTGAAATTGAGCACATATTAAATCACATCTACATTTCTTTTTCTTCAGAGAACTGCTATAATTGTACACTGTATAGAACAGTTCTTCAGGAAGTAGAAAATAGAAAAAAAGCAGAATATGGGACAAGGTCCCAAAGAATGAAAATCTAGCAGTGTCAAAAAGCACACATGATGAATAATGTCTGCACCTCCAAATTCTGTGTTCAGTCTTCCTTTTTCAGGTTGACTTAAAAGAAAGAAGGGATGGTGAGGAACACATACAAACTGTACCCTATTATCTTTAATTCCCATATTCCTATGTTATCAGCCTTCTATCACTTGCTCTACAACAGGATCTTGAAGAGAAGTTCCTGTTTCTGCTTGATGTCTCAATACATTAAAAAAATCCCTATTAACTAATAATGGTGCTAGACACTCCAGCTCTTTCAAACGTGGTGAATCTTACATTCAGAATACTACAGCTATAGACAACTATTCTGTTAAAAGCTGGAGCAAGAAATTTTTTACTATCTTAGTGAGAGGTCATAAAATATAAAAAGGGATTGATCAGCCTACTGGTCTTTCACATTAGTTACAGGGGCTGTGATCTGCCAAGTTCCTCAAGTCATATTCCATAATTGCTGACAAGCTCTGGGTTTTTTGCCCTCTGAACAGCAATGTATTCAAACAGAATAGTTTTCTTGATTCACTGTCATCATCAGCACAATTAACCACTCCTGAAATACATTTTTTTTTTCAAGAGGTAAGACATGCTGATGCAATTATTTTATCAGAAGAAAATGAAACCCTACAACTTTGCGGTCAGTTGCCAAGGATTGGAAGAAGAAACAATTTAAACAGGCTTAGCAAGTTGCGTATGATCTTGGCATCTACAAGAAACCAGAAGAGTACTTAAAAATGTAGATGCACAAGGATCAAGAACAGCATAACCTAAAACGAACGTAACTGGACAGTAGGGAAAAACAGCCTTCCCAGTAAATTCCAGCAATTTGGTTCTCTTTGAAAAAGGTGCCTACCAAGCATTTGCAAGCAGCCTTCTTGAGGACTCAAAATCTGTTTCAACACTTGGTCACATGGTCTCTATTATTTCATACTACCACAGACAAATCCTTACAGTTGGGAATAGGCCACGACACAGTAGACAGATTTATACTGTACTGCGGAGACTTTTCAGCTAAAAAGGAAGAAAGGTCAGAGGACTCATACCACATAAATGACCGAAGCGCTTTTAAAATGGAAGACTCTGAAACAGGAGCCTTGCAGTGTTTACAAAGTTCTCACTTATCACAAAAGTTTTAACAGAAACTTTACTTGGCCTTGAGGGTTGGAAGAGAAAGAAAGTAGGCAAGATGCACTTCAGTGGAGGTAGCACATACTAAAATAAAAGATACTTACCATAATGAAAGAAAGTTCATGACATCTCCACACAATTTGCTACTTACAACGACTTAGCAGCAACCTCTTTGAGGAATCCTGCTGTTTACATATCAATGCTAAGCAATCGTTTCAGTATCACATCTTAGTTCTAGGTTAAAAAAGAAAACATCAAGTTACACAGCAAAAGCCTGTAGCCATCAGAATGATTTCAGACAAATATAGTAAAGTGTAACTGGCACAGGCACATTTGACAGCCCTCGTGCTCCATGCTTTATGAAACATCTCAGCTATGTACCTAAGTTGAGAACACTCCTCACACTACACATACACAAAAAACCCCCTCCAAACCAAACACCAAAAATCCATGTGTTCATGTGTGGACCAGTCTTAATTTTTAAGCAAAAAAAAAAAGATGTCAATCTCTGTAAGATATGCTGAAACAATTATAGCATTATTGCAGGTTTACCTCACAGCCACATTTCTCTAAACTGCCTTGGCTAAAGTGCATCTCAAGTAACAATCCCATAGTGCACAGAATAGTCTCAGAAGAGGTTTGTGGGAGATTTTTGGTAGAGCAATAGGTCTCCAGTTACAGTAGGCTGCAAACACTGCTAAAGTGTAAATATCAATTTTGAGAGGCCAGTACTTGGCCTTCAGTCCTTCATTCAGTTTTGCTCAAGTTGCCACTACCGTGGCTGTCTCAAAATTACATCATGGTCACCTGCTATAGTGGTAAGAAGCCAAAGCTCACCCAGCTGTTTAAAATCCTGAACAAAAATTATTTAGGAAGCCATTTGATGACACTGTCAGAGAGGTGAAAAATAAACAAGAATTATAACCCAAGCTAAAGCACAATGACAAAACTGGGTGTTGGCAAAATATTAAAAACTAAGCAAAAACATATTCAGAGGCAAGCAGCTTGCTCCAGCTTAAACACAGCAGAACAGAAATCACAGGCATGCAAGTAAAAAGCCTGAGTGATATTCTCCATCATTAAAATCATGAGTTGGCAGAGGGAGGAGCACTTTCTTCTCACCCTATATCCATCTGAGTAAACATTCCGTTTAGGCCAAACAGGTTCTCAGACTTGCAGAAAGCCTTATCTATTCAAAACGCAGACAAACCAGTTTAAGTACTCTGGACGAATGTTAAGCAAGCAACCCGGGAGGCTAAACCAGTTCTAAAGAGCAGCCAGTTTCTCTGGCACAATGGGAAATGACTGGCCTTCCCAGATGTGCATAAACTGTTATTAAGACAGCTCTACTCTCCTATCTAAATGAACGGTTTCCCAAGAATCATTATGAGACTTGGAAGAAAGCCAAGCAAAAAAAAGCATCTTCTTTATACATGGTCAGTTTCACTGAGGAACAAAAAATGTCATTGCCTCTTCTGCAAGTTTCATGTACCCTGAAATAAATTGAAATCACCTTTTTTTCCCCCGGGTCTGTTTCAAAGCCCCATTCACACAAAAATGATAAAACTGTAAAAACAACCCATAACTTCATGCATTCATCTCAGAATCAAGTTGACCAATTCTAACACTGTTTAAGTGGATTTACTGTTTCTTCTAACTAAAAAAGATGCAGCTAATCTCTTCATTAGCTCAATATTTGAGGGGGTGCAAAGGTGAGAAGAGTAAAGGGACCTGTGTGGACCATCACTACAGACAGGATCAGGCTCTACTGGTTAGGTACAGCTTCAAGACTACAGACTATAAAGACTGAGCCTCTCACTCAGCTTTTCTTTGCCAGTATTAACATACATCAACTTCCTCGTGTTGGGACTTTTCATTCCCAATAACTGAAAGAGAAATCATGGATAGCCAAAAGTAAGGCAAGTAGCCAACCATAACAATCATGGAAAAGTTGGCAGGAATGTGGAGGAAAGAGAAACTGGGTTACTTATTCTAGACCTACATGAAACACTTCCCCAAGAAACTCTTCCCCAGAATCTCTGCCTTCTATTCTTCCCAGGCCATATGCTCACCTCTAACAGTAAGTTCATTTCCCTTGCTCATCCTTTTTGAGTTTCATAGAGAAACCTAACCTGTTATTCCCCAGGAATCTACTTACTACCATCAGAGCTTCAGTCAGCTCTGGCCTCCATGGAAAAAAATGTCTGAAAATTTCTATCTTTCTTCAACAATCAGCTGTATTGCAGTTTAATATTCCAGGTATTTACTTCACAATTTTGCATATAGAGGAGGAAAAACCACAAACCAACCCCCAACCCAAATCCAGTGATTTGAAACAATTAACCAATAACTCAGCTGCTACAGAAACACATGTTCCACGTCTGTTTTTATGATACAATCATTGCTCAAACTACAGAGTAGCTGCAAAGCCAGGTTTAATGTCCACTACATTTTGGCTGCTCTTTGAGTGACAGCGTAACCTAAAGACATATTTGGAACAAGTTGCAAACATTAAAATGGCATAAAGTAATTCTTATCATAAGATCATAAAATCATAAAATGGTTTAGGCTGATCATCTGGTTCCAACCCCTCTGCCATGAGCAGGGACACCTTCAGTTAGACCAGGTTGCTCAGAGCCCCATCCAACCTGGCCTTGAACACCTCCAGGGATAAATATATCACCTCTTAAGTTGCTACTGTAATATCCTCGACCTCACCGGTGAATTCTGTCTCTCAAGACTCAAGCACGGCTTAAAAACAGAAAAACAAGCAGGCGGAAATGCAGATTTCTGGTCAGAAAGCCGGCATTGCTGGTCAGAGAGCGGCGGGCGGGTCCGAACAGCGGGGTACTGACATACTGACGGCACGACAGGGACAAGGACCAGAGCTACGGCCTCCGGCTCGCCCGTCCAGTCCGGGTGCACCTGGGAGCGCTCCCGCGCCGAACCCCCAGCCCTTTGTCCCCCCGCCGCAGCGGCAGCGCTGAGGCAGAGAACGGCCCTGCCCCGGGCACCCGCGAAGCGCCAAGTCAAGACATAAACAAGGCATGGCCGGTCCGCCGAGGCTTCGCCGACCCCGACCGGGCGAAGTGCGGGCCGCGGGGCCTCTTACCGCCGGAGCGGGGCCGCGGCGGGGCGGGAGGCGCCCAGCGCAGCGGCCCTACGGTGCGGCCCACTCGGTGCGGGCGGGCAGCGTGCACTCACCCAGGTGAGCAGGCTCTCGCCGAGCTCGGCGCGCTCCAGACTCTCCACGTTGAACATGGCGGGGCTGCGGGCCGCGGCCGGGTCGGTACCGCCGGT
>VZRN01003578.1:427511-438153 GCA_013397935.1 Dasyornis broadbenti | reverse complement strand
GCGGGGCCGGTGGCGAGCGGCAGCTGAGGTACCGCGGGGGGCGGGCGGGGCCGGAGCGGGCTGTCAGCTCCTCACAGCCGGCCGGAGGGATGAGGGAGGGTGAGGGAGACGTGGACCCCTCCGCTGTAGGCCCGCCGAGGCGCCTTGTACGCCGCCGGGCCCCTGAGGGGTGCGAGGAGGAGGGGTCTGCAGCCCTTCACCCCGGCATTGTGCGTGTGTCTTGGTACGGAGCTGGCTGGGGGACTGTTCGGCAGGTCTGGGAGCGCGGGCTTATGAGGATGCTGCACCACAGGCGTTATCAGTGTTGGTGTGTAGCGTGGCTTGGCTTCAGGATGGAGCGGCCCCTACAAGGTTTTACACTTTATGGAGTAGTAAATGACACTGCAACCACAGACTTAAGACAGTCTTAGTGTCCCCCATGGCTGACAGCCATGGAACAGCCTTGACGACGTTTTCCTCTGGTTTTGGAGAAGACAACGAACTTAGCTTCAACAAAGCTCTGCTGTAGAAATGTAATGGACAGACAACCTATTAGTATCTGAGGGTGGCCTGCAGGGAAACCAGAGAGAGACTCTTCGTTAGGAACTGTAGTGACAAGGACTAATGGCTTCACACTAAAATAAGGGAAATTTAGGCTAGATAGCAGAAAGAATTTTTTGCTGTGAGTTGGGTTGAGATGCTGGAACAGGTTGTCCAAGGAGATTGTAGTGCCCCAGCCCTGGCACTGTTCAAAACCAGTCTGGATAAGCCTTGAGCAATATGGTCTAGTGGGAGGTGTTCCTGCCCATGGCAAGGGAATGTTGGGACTGGGTGATCTTTAAGGTCCTTTCCAATCCCTTAACATTCTATGATTTTATAAGTTACTTGCTTAGCACTAGCTGCAAGTGGTGACTAGGAAAAAGGCTGATTAGACATTGGAATGGTCTTCCCAGGTAGGTGGTGTAGTCACTGTCCCAAGCGGTGCCCAAGGAAATACTGAATGTGGCATTTGGTGCCATGGTCTGCTTGACAGGGTGGTGTTCAGTCTTAGATTGGACTCAATGATCTAAGCTATCTTTTCCAGCCTAATTGGTTCTGTATGCTTCTTCAGGTGATTCAATTAGTTTTTTATCTCAAAGACAAGGAGTCTGTCCGAGGCCAGAGTGCCCCTGCATCCTCACTGTGTCCCAGCCAGAGGAGCTCTCCATCATGCTGCAAAGTGATCACCTGAGGAGTTCAAGTAACTCTTTCTCAGTAGTGTGTTGTATTTTGACCCGTTTGAAGTTTGCAATGAGAATGTGCAGCATCATGATAAGTTCTGCAGTTCCCTATCACCTAACAACTGGCCTGACATGCAACAACATGGAGTAGCAGGCACAGGGCACTGATAACAGGGAAGGATTGAATAAACAGCCAAGAAAGGAAAAGTTGCAGATGCAGAAACTATCACTTCTCCCCCTGTTTTCTCAGAGTTCTTCCATTAAATAAATTAGTAGCATGGACAAAATCTGAGTGCTCCCTTTATGTCAGCTTCTTTTTAAATAAAGAGTACTGCAGAAGCTACAAAAGTTTTCAAGTTTTCCCAGGAAAGTACTTTCTCACTGGTCTCTTTGTAATAACCTGCTGTATTAGTTATAAATCAAATATGTCTTCATTTAAAGGTAACTTTCAGATTGAAAATGAGTTTAGAAGTCTTAGAAAACTGCACAACTACCAACTTTCCATTGCAATGTGTGCTTTAAGCAATATGCTTGGTAATTTTGACAAACAATGCTTTCACAGGTATATTCATTGTTTAAGGTTTTATGCCGTATCTTCCTTTATGTCTCATTTCCCATTCTGCTTTGCCTGTTGTCACAAGGTGTAGCTTGTATTTTGTTGATGCAAGCGAATACAGTAATGCCTTTTTGCCTTGCTATCTTTTTTAGATATGAGATTGTATATGGAAGTAGTGCTTTCTACAATAAGGAATTCTTGGGCACTTTTCCTAAAAGAGATCTGAAGCTTCTCCATTCTTAGCTGAAATATTACCATATTCCAGTAAACATTACTGTAACAAAGTGACAATATTTTCTTTTTCTTCCTGTCTGACCAGGAAAGTCGGGTATCCAAGCTGAGGGCATTGACAGGCTCCTATCTGCATATGACTTCAGTTCCACCCTCTGATTTGTTTAGAACTCTATACCTTTCAGGTTGTTTTAGCCTTATAAAGTGGTGGAAGACTTGGTTGGAAATCGTTTTACACAGATCATACATCACCCAGGCAGATATTCAGAATAGTAATGCTAAACAGGGCATTGAATTTGTCTTTTTGCTTCAAGTCATCCACATGGTTTCAGGCTCAAGAGAAAAATTATTGGAGACATTTTGTTTTCCTAGTGGAATGGTATATTCATTTTGGATTATTTTCCCTCACAGCCTTGCATCTGGAGTTTGCATCTGCATTACTTTTAACTTGAAAAGCATTCCGTCAGCAAAAGTAGAATATCTGCTTTCTTTTTTCTCCTTTCTTTTTTCCTCTTTAGGAAAAATGTGCCTCAGCGACCGCTAACCTCAGATCTTGCAAAAACCTGCTTTATCAGGCAAGTGCCTCAGTTGGTCAGTTCTTAAGGTATACTCAACAAAATCATTATTTTATATTTATACTGAAATTGCCCTCTCCTCTCTTTTGGCAAAACCCTTCAGGCCTTTTCCATTTTCTTTCGCAAAGAACATGCATACACTTAAATGTAGTCAGCACAGTCCTGAAAGCAAATGTCCATGGTGAACATGTAACTGAATATTATACAGCTGAGTTTGGCTCTATTTCTTGTACAGGCTGAACTGATTTGTAATTCCAAAGTTTCTGCAAACTCATAATAATCATGCATTAACTGACTACATGAAATTCTAGTGGGATAATTCCAAGTCAGTTTTAGCAATCTTCTCACAGAATATATCATATCAATTTATATGTTGCAATATTAGATTTTTTTTTAAATATTTGGAGATACTTGATACTAGAGATAATTGGGTGTGCTTTATTCAAGTAAGACTATGCTCACAAAAATGAAAAGCTAATAAATCCTGTTTCCTCAGAAGTACTTTTTCTAAGTACTCCATCAATTATTTCCATTATTTCTGTTTTATAATGTTGTATTTGCCTACACCACTATTTCAAAGTCCAACCTCAGTACACTAAGGAACCTGAATAAAATGTATCATCTCAGGATTTAGCTGATCGAGGATTTAGGCTAGTAAACTCACAGAATCTTCAACACTTCCACTGTTCCTCATGTGTATCTTGTGCCTGTTGTTGTTAACTGTTTCTGAATGCAGTCTGGACACATCTTTGACCCCCACAGATAGGGGCCATGCCCTGCTACTACCCTAAAGTAGAAAGTAATTAGATAGTTTATGATGATAGAGGTCTCAATTTTTGCCCTACATATAAGAATTTGTCTTTATTTTGGGAATTTTTGCCTCCTTTTCTCTTAGATGAAATATGCTATATTTATGCCCTAGATATTTCAATATAAGCTAATATATGTTCAGGGGGTGGGTTACAGGATAAATATGCTCTGTTTTAGTATGCTTAAATACTTAAAAGTTGGTTTATGTTATCTAAAACAGGCCTATCTTATTAGAAACTCTTTGAACAAATGAAACCTATTTTTTGTTTGTTTCTCTTACCGTGAAAGAAAATTTTGAGGGGTTAAAGCCTTTTTGTTCTTAAGTGTGTCCTGTGGTATTTTACTAGATGGAGATGAATTAGCTTATCCTGGAAAACACACAACCTCCACAAATTAAGCAGCACTTTTAAAGGGCAGGGGTTATGCTTTTGCTAGTAAAAGACAACTGGCAAAAGGAATTGCAGGTTCTGGCTTGCACAATATCACTGTCTTAACTTTATGATTTTTTTCAAGAACTGAGGGTGGCTGCCAGTACTGCATCAAAAGGAAAATACACAAAATAAAACTGAAGTAAATGAAAACCCAAAACTCCATTGTTCTCATCTAGTTCACTCCCAGCCCATCCCATAAAGCACACATTATTATTAAAATTATCTTTCAGATGTTGAGCAAATTGTACCATGCTCATGAAGTCAATACAGTAAGGTTAATAACTTGTATCTCACAGCAGTATTGCTTGTGTGTTTCCTCATTGTTTGCATTTCAGACATTAAGAGAGTCTCTTATTTCTTTTTCACTGTACTTGCACATTCCTTTGGTAGTGGGTCCTGAAAATCTCTGGGATTTTGAGAGTATATTAGCATATGGTACTTCCCTGATAAACTCAGAAAAGTTTAAATCCTTCAGAAAAATATGGGGAAAATTCTGACTTGAGATAGCTGACAGCTGTTTAATATATCATGGCAAAGACTGGATTGTTTTTCATGTCTTTATGAGTTATGGCATAGGGTATTGTTGTAGCTGTGCTTTATGTTGAACATTGAAAGTCTTAATGATACTTTTCAGATCTGAAAAATGAAGAAATAGTACATCCATACTAGTGTATGTCTTCATTCCCTCACATTTCAGTGCAATCTGTATGAATTTCCAAGAATAAAAGACATTGTACTTGCAGTGCTGCTCATTATAGTTCTCAATTTTTTGCTTAAATCTGCATGCGTTGTTCATAAATAACCATGAAGGGGAAAATGTAACTTTTAAAAGGTCTGTGGATTCTTATTTGAAATGTACAAAAAATTAGTGTTACTTTCTGTCAGTGATCACTCTGAGAAAAACTGATAATAAGAAAGGTAATTTTCCACTCAGATGGTTAATCACTGACAGATTTACAAATAAAACTGCATGATTTTACAGACAGTAAATTACATTCCTTTCTATTGCCAAGCATTTTGTGGACAGTTTAGTCTGAGGTTGTTTACACTGTCTAGCTATCAAGAATGCTCACAGAGATAAACCTGATCCCAGTCTTAAGTACTGGGATGCAATGTCAAGCTGTAACTTAGCTAGTACAAGTGGAATGGAGGGGTAACTCCTTGTCTTTTTCCCCCTTTCTGTATTTTTTTACTTCAAGAAAGTGCCAGTAGTCTGAAGATAAGACAAAATAAAACTGGAATTCAAGATTTGGGGTTTTTGTTGTTGTCTTTAATGTAGGGAAAGAGCCCAGCATTTTTGTCAGTTTTTTAAACTTTGCAATTGATACTTTTAGCATTCTAAAGTTAATTGTATAAATTTCAGTTTTGATGTGAGTATTGTTAGATGTGGCTTGGTTTTCATCCCCTTATTGGAACACAGAGTGGAGTTATACTTGCATTTAAGAAAGCTGTCCTTATGAAATGGTTAAACAGAGAAAAAGTCTTAAGTATAACCAAAAATCATTTATCAGAATTTAATCTATTCTCAATTCCTACTTTTGTTCCCCTGAAGTAATTTTATAGATTCCTGTAGATAGTGATTCATTTATTGTATTAAAGAATAGAAACACAGCAATAAAAAACAATTCAAACCTTCTTGCAATTATAAAAAGAAACAAAGTAATGTAAATCCACAGATAAGGAAAACTTTAAATTATTTAATGTCTGAAAAGGCTGTGGTGTAGAACCCAGATCTGAAAATGATTACATGAAGAAAAATTTTGATAAAGTACTGTCATTTTTTCATAACCAGACAAGTATAATGGATCAATGGATGGAATTTAGTATAAACCACACCAACTTGTTCTTGAATTGCATCAAATTATTAACAGTGACTATTTTAGGAGAGATTGGATATATGTGATAAAGTCTGGTTCTAGAAGTCTTCTTTGACACACACTTGGTCTTTATCAAGGCTAGTTGTCTCTAAAAACTGAGTCTTCATTACATTATTTAAGAGTTAAATCTCCTATAGCTTATTTCTTAGTTGTACCAGCTAAAAGAGCAACACTTGCTAAACACATTCACTGTGAGGCGAGATTTCTCAGAAGTTATTTTTGTATTGTTATCTAGCCTATCATACATTCAAACCACTTCTGATGACTCTTTGGCTGTTGTGGTTGCACTTGAAGAAACATGAACTGCAAGCCTCCAATTCTAGGCATTTTGTTTGAAAACATTCAAGACAACCCTGAAATCAGAAAATTCCTTCCTCCTTCATTCAGACGCTTTTTTCTATTAGTGTATTTTAACATAGTTTTCCTTGTAGACATTGCTTTTTTTAACATGCTATCTCAGCGGTAAGAAGAGGAGGAGGGGAATTGTTACTGTCTCTGCTGAGGCTTGAATTCAGAGAAAGTCTGTGTTGGTTCTTTTGAAGTGATGCACTTCTGTTTTGTTGTACCTAGTCTACACAATTCTTGTCAGCTCTACTGTGCAATGATCTTAGTCAGAAAAAGTGCTGAAAGTAATGACAAAAATCTACACAGCACTTGTTGGCTGTCCTGAAACAACAGGTGAATTAAAACATGAAGAGTATGGGCCTTAAGCATTAGTAGTGTGTCTTTTCAAGAATTCAATGATAGAAGCAGCTGGGAGTGAGACTGAGGCAGAGATTCCACTCCCCCTTTAAAGGCCCTTGCGTTATTGATGTGTAAGTGAAGACAAAGTGTCTGAGGGTGGGTGTTTCATATAGAGAGAAAGACTGTGCAACAATTTCTCTTGGGCAGTATGTGTCAAAAAGTTTATTGCTACACTCATATATGTTACAAGATGAAGGGCTGAAGCAGATACAAGTAACTGGCATTATGTGCAAGAAGGAAGAGACGGTGAGGATCTGTGTACTTATTTTTTATGTTCTGGTGCTAACTTTGGCACCTTGGTTTGGTATTTCAAGAAAAGTGGGTGAGCAGAAATGATGGCAAGCAGATGCAGTGAGTGCTATTAATGGTAGGCAGATAAGAATGTAGAGTGTTGTTGCAAAGAACAGAGAGGGAAGAGCTGGAGTGGATGTCTTGAAGGCTGTTCAGGGAAACTGATTTAAATTGGTGTGATACTGATAATTCATGTGTTGTTTCCAAAGTGCATCAGGCAAGCAGTGACAGAGGAAGCCTTTCAGGTGTTAGTGTAAGAAACACTTGCCTTCCAAAGGTACAGTTAAATCATCTGTATGTCTCTGACACTGTAGGTATTTGGGGGGGAGGGGGGGGGGAACAACAACAAAAAAACTAACAAACAAAACAAAACACCCCAACAAACAAACCAACAAAACCAGAACAAAATGAAAAATAAAAACAAACCAAAACCCTGTGTAATATTTAATGGGATGTAGTTGTTATTGGCATGTTGGTATATTCTAATAGACCTGATGGGGGACAATGGAGGAATTATCACATATCAGTTCCCTGGCATTTACTTCTGGTTTTGTTCTGAGTGGTCAACCTAGAAAAGACAGTGGGACAGAGTGAAAATTAGTGGACTGATGACAGTACTTAAAGAGGAAAAACATAGGAATTGAAGATATCAGCACACACAGTTGTGGAAAATGGCTGTCTCAGAATGACACAGTGTAAGAAAGAGAAGCTTTTTCAGGACTGGAGATGCAAAGAAATTACCTATACAGGAAAATAATGCTGAGCTAGGGAGGTGTCACAGCACACCTACCAGTCCGGATCCTCAGTAACAGGGAACCACTGCTCAGAAAAAATTTCACAACATCCTAATCTCATGGCTTTAACTACAGGAACATAATTGTGTAACTAGCTATGCAGAGAAATGCTGTAACTCCTTGTGTAGGCACATGTTCCTATGTAAGACTTTTCCACAAGGATCTGGTCTTTTATTCATTAGTATATATGAAACATGTGTAAACATTGACCTATTTTAAACATGCCTGTTCATGAGTCACTAGTGTTCCGCCTTTGAAAGAAGTTACTCTTTCCAAATACTAAATGATATTTCAGTAGTTAGACTGTGACACAGTTGCTTGTTGAAAGCTGTAATTAGCAAAAAAATTGACTATAGTTACAAAAATAATAGTCTCAGTTCAGATTGGCTCACTTAGGATAACTTAGTTTATTGTTTCACTTAATGTATGCTTCATTATTCCATTTTGGTCTTCATGTTGAAAGTCCAAAAATACAACAATTAAAGAAATCTCCCCTTGTTCTCCATGAGTTTGCTCTGCTCTTATGGAACTTAATTATACCCCTTATATTTTTTAACAATACTCTTAGAATGTATCAGCTTCTCTTGAGTTGCTGCTACAGAAGGCAGCTCCCACAAATGTAAGGAAGCTTGAAAAAAATTCCACTACTTACACTAGAAAAAATCTGGAGGGTGAGAGTAATTGTCTTAGGGAAAAGGTGATGCTTTCTTATTAGCAGTAGACTGACATGCTGAAATCTTGCCAGAGTAGTCATTACAGGTATCCACTAAAATCCTGATGACTTGTACTCCATTTCAGTTCTGCAATTAATTCAGGGCCAGAGGGTGTTTGGTGATGTTTACTAGACAGCGAAGCTTAAATTAAAAAATGACACATGAGCTGTGCAGTGTAGAGAAACACAGATGAAAGCTTGCAAGCTGCACTAGGAAACAGAGAAAATTATACACATCTTACCTGCCTTCAGAAACCAATACTGGGATTTTATGTCAGCTTCATATGAAAGATACTTCAGTTGTATATGGACCCAGCTTCAGTTTGACTTTTTATGTAAGTTGACAGAGTTAGCTTCACCCTTCTGATTTCGTAATACTCACAGCCGTAGTTCATTTCACTTCCTGATTGCAACAGGAGTGATTCAGCAGTGTGTTGGAAACTATTTTATTTTGCATGTCTCCAGCTGTAAGTTAGAGTTGTAGGTTAATGAATGTTAACATTAGTCATTCTGATGGCTAAAAATGTAAAACAAATATAAAACAAGTGAGTCTAACTAGGGAAGCCTGATAAATTTTTTTTTTTTAAGTTTTCCCCATGTTTCCAGCTAATGGTTGGTAATGCATAGAAAACACAGATAAAGTTTAAAATGCTTTGGGTGATTCCTGTGTATCCAAATGAGCATTTAACACTAAAACCAGCTAAACCCCAAATGTCTTTGTTTCTTTATTTACATAAGTGGTGAAAGTTAGGTTTCTGTGTTGGCTTAGCCTAACAGGAATGATGTGATGTTCAATAGCTAAAAATTTTTGATAATGTAGTCATTAAACTTTTTTTCAATAAATTGTCCTTAAAATATGTCCACTTCAATAACAACCTATTCTTGTGCAATTTATAAAGATTTCCACATAAACTATCTGACAGATTTTTTCAATCTTGAAATCATAACACGGTCAGTTAAGATTTGTTTGCCACTGCACAAGACCTGTACAGCAAGCTCAGTGTTTGGTAAAAATGGATCCATTCCCTCTTTTTTTACCACATTTTAGTCCCAGCAATGACTATTCTAATGCTTCAGGAATTTTTTTATATATTAATAGATAAGCATACATATTGTTTGTAACTATGTTTAAAATGTCTGTGTACATATGTTTTAATATATGTATATGTATATATTTCTTTTTACGTTTTAGATCTGTGATGGCCAGTCACCAAGCAGAAGTTCAGAGTTTGAAGCTAGATAATGATTCAGTTATAGAAGGTATAAGTGACCAGGTACTGGTGGCAGTTGTGCTCAGTTTCACTTTCATTGCTGCTCTGGTATATACGCTTTTAAGGTGAGAATATGTTGACAAGAATTAGTCAACATACCTGAATTTATAAAAATCCTAACTTTCTCTACAATTTTTTGCATTGGTACACAAAACGGGTGATTTTGTGACATTAAGGAAGTGATTGTTTGATTGCTTACTATGTTTAACTAATTGATTGGCACAGTTAGAATCAAAAGTGGAGTTTAACTCTTTCTTATCTTCAGATAATCAAACTCAATAGTGTTCATCATTTCTTAAGACCGAAAATGGTTGAGTTCACAGTCTGTATGCCTGCTGTGTCATATTTGGTTACAAAGTATAGATTTTTCCAATGATTCCAAAATTAAAATTGGATATATTCCTGCAATGTATATTCTAACTGCAGTCTCTTTCCAAAAAAACAAAAACCAAAGAAACTAAAGAAGAACCCCAAACCCAAAAATCCCAAACATTAATAAATTGACTGCTTTTTTTTATGAATGAATATGCTGTAAAACAGTGCACTTCAGTATGCATTCCATACAGCGAAATGTTAAGTCCAGGGTTCAGTAACTTTAATGGTCAAGTCATCAAAATTCGTTTTCATTTCAGAGTTTTTCTTTGTGACCTAAAAAATATCTTAGTCCGTGTGTTTTGGGAAAATGAGTCTGAGATTTTAGTTTATTTTATGGATGTCTGTATACTTCTGAACACAAAACTGTTTTCAAAACCAAGAGAGCTCAATTTTGGTGATACATTGGCATCATGGAACTTATGGAAGAGGATATGTCCATGCGAGGAATATTACCAGGGTAGAGTTACTTGAGAGCAGGCTACAAAATAAACTATAGGTGTAAAAACTTGGTTGGACTGCAAGGCAGTGCTGCTGTTCAGGACCAGGAAATCAAAAAAGAATCTTAAGAAACACATTCACTTCACCTTGCCTTTTTTTTTCCAAAGCTGTTTCAGTTACTCGGATTGCTTTAAGGATGCCTCTTTTTCCTCTGCTCTGTTATGATTTCTCTACCCCTTATACTGACATTTTTGGCAGTTGTGGCTTGAATTTTAAGTGTTTAGTTTGAAAGTTAACATTTTAATTTTGAACTTTAGAAAGGCAAGTAAGAAACAAAA
>VZRN01003578.1:385002-427490 GCA_013397935.1 Dasyornis broadbenti | reverse complement strand
AAAAAAAAAAAGGAGTGGAACAATGGTCAGCAGTTGGCAAGAGTAGCAGGAGTTTATTCAGACCTAAGTTCAGGGAGATGATGCATCAATTATGAGGACTTACTTAGGGAGGGAGATAAGGTAGCTATTAACTATCTCTGCAGTGTAATGAAGTAGATAAAAAGTTTGACTGTCAATCCTGTTACATACTTCGATGATTTATTTTCTGGAGTTGCAAACAAACTGAAAACACAAAACTTCCAGACTTTGGATGTCTGCATTGAATGGCTCATGGCCAGGGACAGGACTCGAGGAAATGCTGAAGGTGAGTAAGAGGAGATATAGGTTAGATATCAGAAGAAAAGTTTTCACCCAGAGGGTGGTTGGGCACCAGAACAGGCTCCCCAGGGAAGTGGTCACAGAACCAGCCTGACAGAGCTGAAGAAGTATTTGGGCAATACTCTGAAGCACACTCTTGAGGTGTCCATATAGGGCCAGAAGTTGAACTTGATGATCCTGATGGATCCGTTCCAACTCTACATATTCTATGACTATGGTTCTATGACTGATGACAGAAAGTCTTACCAGGATCCTCTTAGCTCTGTTCTCTGCCATCTGGTACTTTTTGAAATTGTCTGTATTCAGCAGCACTCTTCATCTACCTCCTTTGTATTGTTACTATCAAAATCTGCACAGTATGCTAGAAAACCTGTACAGTACAAAAATTACAGTAATTGTAATTTATTTAGCACTGAGGAGGAAGTGGGGGAGAAAAAGAGTGTTTTCTTTTTCTTCTCTAGTTACCTTAGACAGTACAGTGGTCTTTGTGCTCCTTATACAGTGTTTATTACCCTAGTTTTTCTTCTTTGCCACTTACGCTTCTGTATCGACATCTGAAATACTTATGTTGGGTAGGAACAGGTCCTCAGTAAGTATACAGGAAAGAAAGCTTACAGTAATGGATAGCTGAAGGATCTGAATAAAAGGGAAACTAGGAGCAAGGAGTACGTGTTGCATTAGATTTTAGGGGGCAGAAGCCAAATATGGAAAGAACTATGAAGCAATATGGTTGTTGTATTTGTTTCCAGTTGAAGGAACTCAATGAAGCATCACATCAAGGCTTCATTCATGCTTCTGGCGGAGAAACTTATGAGCTGTAATTAACATGTAACAAGTTGCAGATGTGTCATTCAGCCATTTTATGATATTTTGTAAAGCCTGTATGCTTTTGAGTTAAAAATTTTGATAAAATGAAATCAGATTTTTTCCCATCATCTTTTAAACTGGTGAGTAGATTGTCACATTGCAAATGAGATTGTAAAAATTCAGTGTATTCAGCAAATTAAAGGAAGCCTAGCTCTTCAATTCCTTACAAGAGATTCCCTATTTGTCCTAGATTACTTACCTATTCTGTGTTTATGGATCTGCAAGTTTAGGTCTTTTTATCTCATTTTTCTGTCTGTCTTATGGTTTGATTGTAACATCAAGTCAGTATTTTCAGCAGAACTGAGATCTTGTTGTTGGAAATTAACGGTGTCCATCACTTCACAGTGATGCACTAGTCCCCTTAATTACTGTCCCTCTCTTTCCTTGTGTGAGACTGCACACAGCATCCACAGGCAGCCTTCCTCCTTCTAATAATAATAGTTTAGTGGGGCCCCTTGCAGTACATAATACAATCTTTCCACATCATGGGGCCTTTCTCCCCAGGTTCTGGAGCAGAGGAGAGGAACTAGCAGTCAGAAATGGGGAAATAAAAAGCCTTTGCATATAACTTTATTTCTTTCTGGCTTGTGTTTGATAATAACTTTTATTGCATAGCACCATACTGGTTTTCATTTATATCATTTATCTTCTCACACTAATTGCATGACAGAAGTCATGAATTTGATATGTCTTGAGCTCTGCCTGTCCCTTTCTGAACATTGCATGGTTTTCTATTACCTCACCATCTTATGCATAAGTGACAGTACATGCTGTACCTCTACAGCTCTACAAATGCTCTCTGGTTTTCAACACAGTATGTGATACCACATATCACGTAAGGTCATATAAACAAACAATTTCAGTAGCAAATTTGCAATTAGTTGTTTATGGAGAAATCAGAATAAACTGTCTTATAACTTGCACCTTCTGCCTGTGTGTGATTCAAACTGAATATCAATACGGATCAAACATTCTGGCAAACTGAAGATGTGAAATATGTTCATTTTGTAGCATCTAAACAGCAAAATACTTTTATACACATAGCGTGTATGACAGACAACATCCACAAAATCTGATTCATGGAGAACAAGGGTGTGTAAGAAGGGTTTTAATATAGCCTTCCCATCATATAACTTTCATACATCACCCACATGAGTGTTAAATAAACTTGCTTTTTACACATAGCCATGTAAATATTAGCATGAAAAATATGAGAAAAAAACTTGTCTATTTGAAGAAAGAATGAAAGTAGACAAAATGTTAAAAATAGCAGTAATGCAATGTTATGATTGCCCATATTAAATGAAGGAAAATATTGCAGAAGCTCCGAGAGCCATTGAGGAAATGATATAATTGCAACCAGAAAATGTTGTAAAAATTCCGCCAGTCCAGCCCTCACCTCTGACAGAGGATCAGCTTCCCTTAATATCTCTGGAAGCATGAAATAAATTAAAAACACCCCTGTTTTATGGCTTAACTTTTAGTCAAGGGTAGATCACAATAGCCAGACCTAATCCTTTTTGATTTTGTACACTATGCAATTAGAAATGTATTTCCACAAGCCTTAGATAACTATGGGAAATAATTGTTCAAATTTATAGATTGAAAGCTTTATCCTGTCCCCTTTTCACTCCATGAGCAGTCTTCTATATGAACTAATATTTCTTCAGTCTTCCTCTAATGTTTAAAAAACGTGAGCAGTAGTTCTTATTATCTTTTGAACTTCCTCCAGCTTCTCTATATGTTTCTATGCATGTAGCCCAAAATGGAGAACAGTATACAGCTGGGATGTCAAGAGTGCTGAGCAGAATGTATCATTATTGAAATCCATATGAACAAATAAAGCATAAAAATTCACATTTTCTAATATGCTGTTGACTCATATTTATTGTGACTCAACACCACTGATTGTTGTCAGCACATTTTTAATTTCAGTTCTGTCCCACTGCTCTTTTGAATTTCAAATTTGCAATATTTCCATCCTTCTTCAGTGTGTCCTTTCCCAATGATTCCTCTTGGCATATTGAACCTGTAGTTTGTTTGCCTGTTGAATCTTTTTTTTTAAAAAAGAGTGATTTTAAGAGTGATTTCTTTTTATATCCAGTCTGCTGATAGTTACATAAATTCAACATTCTAAATGTACGTTTTTCTATTCTTTCTTATGCAAATGTCATGTAGCAGATAAAATTAAAGTAATTAGGAAGTTTCAGCTCTGACTTAAGCAGTCAGCTAAAAACTAGTCATTTATGAGTAGACCAACAAATAAGAAACTAGCAGTGAAGACAAAAATAAAAAAATATTTTTGCAGGTTTAATAGAAAAGCTTTCAAGCAACTTCATTTTTTGTAGGTTCATAGCTTAATTTTTTTCAGATTAGAATCTAATTTTAACATGATTTAATGATTGATTATGGAGTCTGTGAAAAATCTTGCTGCTGTGCAGCTTTAAGTGTCCGAAGTAACTTTAGGATCCAGAATAAATTCCTGTTTCCTTCATTATTTGTCTACTTCCTTTAAAATTCTTTATAGGAGGAAAGAATGATTTTTTTCCCTTTGTTCAAGTTTCATATTTGTTTCAGTGAGTTATTTTTCAGTGTTGGATCACAGGATTTTTTTATTGCTTGTGTTTCCTTTCACAGAAATGAACATCAGAACATACATCCAGAAAATCAAGAGCTAGTGCGAGCTCTTCGTCAACAGCTTCAAACTGATCAGGTGCTCTGCTAAGTGTTGGAATCATTCAGCTCTCTGATGTGGGGTAGGCTAGGCTTCTCTGAGATTCTGGAAGAAGCTGATGTTGAAAGTTGTGGAAGCTTATTTACTTTACAGAGGCATCCTTGAAATTCATCAAATAATGAGATAATGCAGCCTTTTTTAAATAGATGCATTAAGTAATTAAAACTAAATATTTGGCTATTTATTTTTTCAAAGAAGTTTTTGCCACAAGGTGGAGTATGTTGGATTATGCTGTGGGCTTCCTGGAGTGTTCCTGGGAACTTAATGGTAAAAGAAAGGAAATCTGGAGTACAGTTTGCTAAGACAGGACAGGGGTTAGATGTTTAGACTGATAAACAGTGTGTAGCAGAACAATGACACACCAACAAGAGCCAGGCAACAGAGAGGAACTTTTTAGCAAAGCTTTTAGTCACAGGACAGGGAGTCATGGTTTTAAACTGAAAGAGGCAAGGTTGAGATGATACGTAAGGAAGAAATTCTTTACTGTGAGGGTGGTGAGGCACGGGAACAGCCTGCCCAGAGAAGTTACGGATGCCCATCCCTGGAAATGTTCAAGGCAGAGTTGGATGGCGCTCTGAGCAACCTGGTCTAGTGGAACGTGTCCCCACCTACGGCAGGACAGATGGAACTTCGTGATCTTTAAAGGTCCTTCCAGCTCAGACCATTCAATGTTTCTATGACCACATCCTGTTTGGACAGGACCATACCTTTGGAGAATGTTGAGAATAGTCTTTCATCATGATACTTCTTGAAATAATAACAGTGCATATTTATGTGGAAGACAAATTTGGCAAAATGGGAAGAAAAACTATTTCATGACAGTGACGTACACAAGCTGATATCTGTGTTTGGGCTTGGAAAGATTAAATGCTGCAACTGGTAAGCAATACAGTTGAGTTACCTGGCTCTGGACAGAACTGCTCAGGATAATGAAGTAACAATACAGATCCAAGTTCGTTATTCATGCTCCAGCGTGTCTAACCTGACTCAGTGTGAAGGACCTAGGAGATTCTTTCTTTGTGTTCTTTGTGGTCTTTGGCTGCTTTGAAGCACACACTTATTTAACACATGAAGGGAAAATAATGATCTTGTGACAAGAACTTGCTTATTGAATCAATGAATTTGTTTGATTTTTGCATTAAATGTATTTCTCATTTCATGTAGTTCTGCATTTGACAGTTTGACTTACAGTAAATGAATAGCAATTTATTATTATTTTATTTATATGTATTACTCAGTAGACTTATATAAATAGTATCTCTAACAGTTTGTATTTTTCTGCTGTTCCAGCAGGATGCTTCTGCTGCTGATCGGCATCGCTTCTATACAGATATGTCCTGTCCAGTCTGTTTGCAACAGGCTACGTTTCCTATAGAAACAAACTGTGGGCATCTCTTCTGTGGTAAGCCAGAAAATCTCCTAGTTAAAAAGATAAAACTAAAGCAGAAATATAAACTTTTGGCATTAGTACAGGCATCCTAATTAAGGCTTTGTTTGCCTTTAACTGTTTATCTTTTAGTCTGCATAAGAAGTATTTGCTTATAAATAGTTGAGAAAGTACACTTATGAATAAACAGTCACTTTAAGAGCATGTTGCACTGTTTTCTGTGCTATCAGAATTGAAACTGGTTAATTTTAAAACATCAAAGAGTATAATTTGTTTCCAATTTAGAGGCTGAAAACCATTTGGAAATGTACCACTTAAAAAATGTGGTTTAGAAAGAATAAAATATTCTTTGTCTGATAGAATATTTTTTTCTTGTAATTCCTGCAGAATCATGAGTAATTCACAGTGGATGAAAGTGTTTGGGTTTTGGGGTTTTTTGAGGCCATATTTATATACAAACACCCTGTGTTGCATTTTGCTTCCTCTCCAGGTTCCCAGTAGGATTCTCTCACTGCATTCATCTAGTTTTATGAAGTATATAGTGCATACCATGCCTAGTTGTTTATATGAAAAAATATATTAGTTTGGAAAACAGATAAAGTACTCGTATTTTTATATATGTCCTCATCTGTTGACACACTGATGATAAAGCCAGGTTTTTAGGATAAATTTTACATCACTTGACATTTTCATGACTTTTAAATTTTAAACTGGTAAAAAATTTAATTATTTGCTTCTTCATTTGATGATTAAAAATCTGTTGTGTTTTTAGGAAGTAATGCCTTAAAATTACTGATTCAGTTGAACCTATTCAAGATTTTTCTCATTAATAGCATTGAGTTTGAGCATGTTGGTTCTTGATATCTGCAGTGAATTCTGTACACAAAATTAGATTGGAAAATGTAGATTTAACCTAACTGCTTATATACACTTTCTGTTGGTTTCCTTGGTGTGTAACATATTATTTCAGGCAATGTATTTTTCATCTCAGGAGTTTAAATGTCTGCACCTTACCTTCACCAGGTTCCTGCATTATTGCCTACTGGAGGTATGGCTCATGGCTTGGTGCCATCCGTTGTCCAATCTGCAGACAGACGGTAATATTTTAAGTCATTGTTGACCTGTCAGTTTGGCTGTCTAGGATAGCCTGCCACAAGGCTGCAATAGTGAGGCCAGCAGAAAAGGAGTCTGAGAAGCTGAAAGAATATAGAAGGATATGTGAGACAGGAATGGTGGACATTCAGTTTTTCCACACTTTTTTTTTCTTTGACAAATGGCTCAAAAAATTCATATTGTTTCTGCAACTCAAACATAAGTGAACAGCACTGATAACTCAGGCATTTCTGTAAAGCAGTATATGAAAACAAAAAACTGTGAGATTTTAACTATGATCCTTTCATGCTTTCTGTTCAGGATGCTATTTAACTTCTTTTACCAAAACTTGCATCTGAAAGGCTTGTCTGTTGTGGTAAACTGCCAGTAGCAGCACACTGCTGGTTCCTGAGAAATACTCTCTCCCTTCCTTCTCTCCCTACCAAAAGACCTATCCATGTCAATTTCTTATTTTGTCCCTATTTTTAGCTTGTATGTATTATTAATTTCATCTTTGTAGAGCAAGCATTAACTTACTTCCTACGCAACTTACTTACATTGTCAGTTTGAAATATGTTCCTGCAACTCATTAACGCTTAGGATCTCTGAGTCTGATAGTGTATGTTTTAACAGAAGTACATCTTTATTTTCACAGTGCACAAACTACCAAGCTAGGAACTTCTGATGATTTATATAACTCAAGCCCTTGCTCCTCCATTATATCCTGCTTTCATTGTGTGTATCAGGGGACAAATGACTGTAAGAACACAGCTGAAGGAAATCAAAATACTTATGACTATAGGAGGAAGAATGAGTAGGTTTAGAGTGTAGACAGTGAGGAAAAAGGCACAAATAATAAAGGTGAGGAAGGTGGAAAAAACTAAAAAAATAAGTGATTTTTTAGTGTCTTACCTTACATATATATTCATTTTCCTTCCTCTGACTAACAGGTATATTAGGCGGTACTGCTTGCAAGGTTATGTATTCATTCTCACCCTGATTTATAAATGGGGAGGGGAAGAATGTACACATGAACTCATGAACAACATGAGTCATACAGGAGGTTTGTGGCAGGATCAGCAGCTGAATGTAAATCTACTCATGCTCTTATTTCTAAATGCCACGCGAGTTAAGATTTATATTTAGTGGCCAGGTGTAGAGGAAGCTTTTGAACACTGTAGTAATTTCAAGTGCTATGCTTCCCTGTTTCCTATGATAATTTGTATTTTATACGTGAGCATTGCTTCCAAATAGAAGTCCCAATTTTTCAGCAACTCTATGCAGAAAAATACCATACATAAGGTCATATTCACATATATCTTATTTCTCTTTGTTTGCCTGGAAGTTAACCCAAGAACAGAGCAGAATTCTCTGTGCTTACAAAAGAGATGAAGATTATTATCTTTTTCTGCCAATTCATCTTGGTGTGAAGATCCATATGCAAAACTGGTTTTTGCTACTTGTTTGTTGTCATGTGAGGAAATTCTAAAGATAGAAAAAGAAAAGCCTCATTGATTGCTTTATTTGATTTTCAATTTAGGAAACAAAACTACATTAATTTGGTGAATTATCTTTGTTCTCCAAACCATGTGTCCCACTTATGAAACATGAAGCATTTAGGTGTTTAGACACAAACATATAAGCCTCTCTTAAAAGAAAGGTTCTTGTGCACTTTTTACCAATTGCTTTTAAAAATTAATATTCTGTAAAGAATCTAAAGCAATGAATTAATTAAAACTTAATAGCAGTATTCATGCTAGTAATTTTCAGTTTATTCTCCTATTAACTATTCAACTAAAACAAAGGGTTTTTTCTATGTAGTTAACTAAAGATGACTATTTTACTGTTGCATATGTAACAGAATCTCCCTGCTATGCCTAGGTAACATTGTTCTTACCACTCTTTGGTGAAGATCAGCAGGGTGCAACTCAAGTGTTTCAAGATGTTAATGACTACAATCGAAGATTCTCAGGACAGCCCAGATCTGTAAGTTTTCGATAAATTTGGGTAGAAGACAGTGATCTCACAAGAGTTTGAGAGCAATTTTCTTGTGATTTTGTTTTTCCCCCTTATTTTCTTTTTTTTTTCCTTTCCCTAGGATATGGATTTTCTCTTCATGATGCTTAGGGCCTAGGCAACTTTTCTTTAAGAAATTCATGTTTACATGGTTATGTCAAACCCAAGACCTCAAAATTATTTATTTGTCATTTAGGAAAATGTACGGAAACTTGCTTTTTTGTTGTGAGTGAGAACCTGATAGTCGTTAGTTTTCTGATCATGTGTTGTTTTTTAGATATGAGTCATTATTTTGAAAGAATCAGTAATTAGTCAGTAAAAATACTTAATTAAATACATGACCTTCAAGGAAGAATATTTACTTCATTGATCTCTTTATACTGATTAGAAGAATATGAAGTTCTACTCTGCGCCTTTCTCCTCAGATTTCAACCTCTATGCTGTCTTGAATTTTTCATTTTCCTCCTAGATTATATTACAGTCTTTATTCTCCTCTCTGAATGAAGAAAACTGGATTTTTTTCTGTAAATAGCTAAGAGGGGTGGTCAAAGCTCTACAAATGTTAGAAAGTCAGCCTTGTGAGCCTGTCTTCTGTGTGCATGTCCTGTTTTGCAAGGTGAAGTGCATGCACATGCATACTAGCAACCTCCCTGCTTGTCTTCATTTGTTCATGGGATTTGGATATAGCAAGAAGATATTAGCAAGAAGAAAGTACAGTACAAAGGGACAGAAGAGGGAGGAGATTTTTTCTAAACCGCAAAATTTATGGGTTTTATCCAGAAGAGATTGAAACTACCTTTCAGGCTCCATTAGACCTCTCTGTGGGCTCTGTCTACTCCCCAGTAACCTGTCTGAGGTCATGCCAGAAATCTGTACTAAAGCCCTAACTGGACTAGATTAATTGTCTTTGATTTACAAACAGTGTTACCACATAGAATATTTCTTTCTCAAACACTTTTTCAGCTATGGCAATAACTCATTTTAATGGAGTTTAATGGCTCTGTGTAGAAATTGTGTACAGTAGAAGGGAACCAGTTTAAAGAAGTTTTAAAATTCACCCTTCCCTATTCTTCACAACAAAAACCTGAATATTTTCAATTGAGCAGTCCCTCGCTAAGCTGGCAGAATCATAGTAACAAAATGGAAAAGAGCCAGAAATTGATTAATTTAAAGGTTCTTTAATTTACTTTGAAACTTCATCCATCCCTTGAAAACTTATGTGAATCGCTGGTTATATGCCAGGAGAGGGGGTATTGTGTTTCTTAAAACCTATTCTACTTTAACCTGTTCTGCTTTACCTATTAGGTTTTTTCTTGCAGTCTTTATTTGTCTTCCATTCTGATCAGTACTTAACTCCAGTTAACCTGTTTGCTGTTTCTCACTTTCCTAGTAATTTGTTTTCCTCTAGTAGTCATTGCTTTTCCTTCGTAATAGATGCCAATATGTTTTCTAGTGATGTATATTAAGTGTATGCTTTTCATTGTAGAATAACACAGTTTGACTGTTTCTTGAAAACCTGTACATTCTAAATCTGACTTTCTACCCAGTAAAACTAAATTAATTAAGTCTTCCTGGGTTTTGTTTTAATTCCTATAAACTAATAGGTTCTAAACTGTAATGTAGTAGTAGAAACTTCAATTTAGCATGGATGAGTTGTTAAAGCAAAATACTAACTTTTGGGTTCTTTCTTTATAGATTATGGAAAGAATTATGGATCTTCCCACTTTATTGCGGCATGCTTTCAGGGAGATGTTTTCTGTAGGGGGCCTCTTCTGGATGTTTCGCATCAGAATATTCCTCTGCTTGATTGGAGCCTTGCTGTACCTGGCTTCACCTCTGGATTTTCTTCCTGAAGCCCTCTTTGGAATTCTGGGTTTCTTGGATGATTTCTTTGTCATTTTCCTTCTGCTGATATATATCTCTATCATGTACAGAGAAGTGGTAACACAGCGTCTAAATAGATGAAATGGACAAAAGTGACCTAAAAGCAGAGTCTGTTGTGGAATGTTTTAAAAAGAAAACTATAACGTAAGTATGATATAGCAAGGTGCCTGTGTATGATTGCAGTAGTAACAATTTCTTAGCTGGTTATGTTATACAAACATAAAGGGTTAGTATGTGGTGATGCTTAACTGGAATCTTTAATTTGTGCATTACATATGCTTCATAAGGATGAGATTAGTTTTATAATGTTGTAATAAACCGCCTTCATCTACTTCCACCTGATGAACAACTGTACGTAATCAAAGCAGGAAACACGTTTTCTGGTGTGTTATGGTTTGTGAAAAAAGAGTTCTAGCAAAGGACTTCAAACAATAAGCCCATTTTGGAAATCTAGATGTGTAAGAAAATTCAGAAATTCTTCGTAGTACAGTTATCATGGCAAAATTGTTTGATGTCTTCTTGTTGTGGGCTAGAGCTTTTTGAAATAGAAGTAGCTTTGTTTGTCTCTGTGGAAGAAACCCAAGGGTTGCATTACAATTATCACCCTGCAGTTTGCTGTTGTCCACATGCTTCAGAAAAATAAGGATAATACCTTGGTATTGCTTGAACTGCACTGTGTACATTTGCATGCAATTTGTACCATTTTATTTTTATATTTGGGAATATACACACAGTATCTGACCTACATTGAAAAACCAGTATTACACACATCACACTCATTAGTGCTCTGTTTTTTTCAAGTGAGAGCATAGTTTTTCTCTTCTGACCTCTTTATTTGGTGAGTTTGTATCTTGGAAGCAGAGGTTTTGTGCTGCTTTGGGTCAACGCAATATATCTCAAATGCAAATTTGCTTTTCTGTAGATGCATTAAAACATTTGGCCAATTGGAGAAGACCCTCAAATTCCAAATAGTGATTGAAAAAAAGAAGTCAGAACTGGATGTTTACACTACATGTACATGTACTTGTATGTGTACAGTGTAGATGTTTACCTGAATGTACATTCTGCAATGCAAGTATACTAAACAACATAGATATTGGGGTGATTTTCAGTTGGAGTTTTTTTGGTTGGTTGGTTGGTTGATTTGGATGTGGATAGAAGAGGTTCTGAATTACCTTGAAAAATAATCTGTGATAAGGGACCACAAAAATATCCTGAAAGTGTTTTCAAAAATACCAGGATATGTTTTGTCCTTAAAGCCGACTTTTTTTTTTTACGTTGAATTTGAGCATAGGCTATTATATCTATAAAAGTAATTTGAAAATACTATCCTTCTGAGCAATGATTGCAACTAGAAAGGTCCAGGATATGACAGATCAATGTACTTTTTAGCTAGAGGAGTAAAAATTTAAATTTTACTTTATCTTCCTGAGTACTTGAAAGGCAGTGAATTAACAGGTGATTCTTTGTGTGTTTACATATATGGAATAAGACTTATAATGAAAGGGACCTTTTCACCACTTCAGTGTTTTCCCCATGAAGGTGTCCACACCTTTTAGCACTTAGATATGTGCAGGAAGATGATAGAGCTGAAACCTCAGGTGTCATTCATTGAGGGTGCAGATTGTCCTTCAGTGTTCTTAATGACATTCATTTAAAACTAAATTCACTGATTCTTCATTTGAAAATTTAGTTTTGAAAATCCAAGGACTTTTTACAAATGAACTGGAAAGCTAAACTTTTCTTTGTTGCTGTTTGTTAGAGATGAGCAAAAAGAGAAAAGGGAAGTGAAGCAAGGGTTGGAGGTAGAAAGCTAGAGAGAAAATGATATTTTTGGAAGCAAATGCTAACTAACTTTTCTTGAGCATCTTGGTTGAGCTTTTCCCTTTGTGTTGGCATTGCTAATGTATGGTGATGGTTTAGTGGCTACCTCAGTTAAAACTCTTTAAGGTATTATTGAGTAAGGGTGGGATATTCATAAGCTTTTAGGTGCATTTACAAAGCAAGACATTTACAAAGTAGTTTAGGATGTTATGTAAGACAGCATTTCACAGTTTTGCTCTAAGTATTGTTTTTGGCTTTGGGTTTTTTTTCCCCAAGAAATATAGCTGAAAGCAAACCCCAAAAATTCATTTTTGATTGAATAAATTTAACACCCCCATTTCTCCTGGAGTTTAAGTTGTAGGTCTGCTTAGAGAAGAGCGTGAACTGCTGTTGTAGAGTAATTGGAGTCTGTTTGTGGAATTTGTTGATCTAGTACCTCATCCACATTTTTATCCTATAATTGTGTTTATAATTTTCCCATGACTCTCTAAATCCAGAGTGGATATAGATGCACATGAAGCTGCTTACTGATTGGTTTTCTCTGAGTTTCCCAATTCCATGTGCAACTGTGAAGTTCATGTGGAAATACTCATCCCATCTGAGGGGATCCTGTGTACCTAAAATCATACAAAGCCACATCTGAAAGACTATATGAAGTTTCCCTGTGTTCTTTTCCTTCAGTACATTTCTGATACCCGGAAGGGTTTCACTCAGAGGCTTCTGCTTACTTTTGAGTATTGAGTAACATGGTAAGCTTAAATTCAACACATTAAATGCTTGACAGAATTAGGACTGTTCTTTTCACTGATAGTGTACTTACTTGTGGATTTTTTTTTTGGTCCTGCAAGCCAATGATAAACAGTATTATGACTTGTTCAAGCCTTTGTGTAATGTGAAGATGCATCTGTCCTGCAACATCTGGCCGCTGCTCCTTTACACGAATCTGAAATAGCTGAAACTTCGACATCTTGGGTACTTAGCTTGATCTTAACCTAAGCTCCAGAGCTCCCAAGAAACTGGAGATTAAAACATGAGCATGTAGTATTCCTGAACTGTGTGCTGCCAAGTTGTTCTGGCAACAGTGTGAAAGGTAAGGGCTAGGGCTGAGCGCTGGCTTCAGAAGGTGAAGGAAATATGTGATTCTGTGTGCAGAGTGACTAGAAATGTTGCTGTGGTTTTATCTCCTGAGATAGGGCAGGCGTGTCACTAAGGGGGGAAAATTATAAAAAGGGAAACTATAGGAAGAGGCATGGGGATAAAATACAGTTCTTAAAAGATCATAGGATCACCAAAAGTTATGTGAAATATTTGATTGTTCTAGCAATATTAACAAAGAGGAAACAAAAATTATACTTAATAGCTCTTACAAAATAACTTGTAGCATCTTGAGGCCTAATAAAATCATCGCTGTATAGAGCGATCCATTTCTGTGCTGTTTGTGTGCCACACCATTGATGTCTGTGAGGATCAGGCAGAACGGTGTGGTTTGGGGATACTATTTTGCTGTAAGTTTCATAGAACTGTAGCAATGTGTTACACTAGATTTTTAAGACAAAAGAATTTAAAACTTATTGTTGTTACTTTTAACAATAATAAATTACTGTTAAAGAGATTCTCTTGAATTATTTTATTTTATTGACTTTCTGGATGCAATATTGGGTTTTTTTCCCCCTTCTGTGGATTAAAGTTGACAGTGTGGCATCCCACCCTTAAGCAGAAGGGAGTGCTAAAGAATTGTAGGTGCTCATGGTCAAAAGAAATGACAAAAGTCAGAGAGTCCACAAAACCTCACAAAGTTTTATTACTAAATTACATACTTAAATTGGAAATTGGTATAAATTAGTCCCTGATCTCCTCTATGAATACATGGATTGGGTTTTGAACAAAAGGGTAGGGTGAAAAGGAAGAGAGAAAGAGAGAAATTAATTAAAGAGGGGAAGAGAGAAAGAAAAGGAGAGGGAAAGAAAAATCACCAGTCCTAGATCCAGCATTGATCCAGCTGGGATGTCGGGGGGTGCCCACACACCTAGGCTTGGTTGGGGTACCTTTTATAGATTATATCTCTGCATTTTGGAGATAAGTTTCTCACTTTCTATGCAATTTAGAAATCCTATGCAGTCCATTCCTCTAGACCTTTCTGGAAAAGGATCAGAGGGCTTCAGGGATCTTTGGTGGTCTTGATCCTCTCTTACAGTCCATGCCCACTTCTCAGCCTCACCCTTGCACTTGTGCTGTGCTGCGTTGTGCTCATATCCAGGACCCAGAACAAGGACATTTGTCCCAGAAACCTTCTGCCCTGCCTCCTTATGGCCTCTTCTCCAGCCACATCCTGTTCTTTCCAATTCTTGGCTGTTACTACCAACAATCTAGCTGTGGCTCCACAGCTATCTGGCTGTTGGTGTTTGAGACATACACATTAGCCCCTGTGTCTTCCAGGATTGTACAGGCAGTAACTTTTCTGCAATTGTGTTCGATTTTTGTCTTGGTGATTGTGGTCAGGATGTTTAGAGATAACTCAGTGTTTTTCATCTTTATGATGACCATTATAAAAATTACCAAAGTTCCAAGATCTTAGTCCCAAAAGCATATTGTACATCAGGTGTCCTTCCGTAAGCAGTCCAACCAGTTCCATCAGATCCATGAGCACTAGGCTTTCAGGCTGATAAACCAGTACAGATGATCAGTTAGCACCTGCATATAACAATCCTCAAGCAAATAAAAGGATAAAGCCAGGTGGATGAGAATGTAAGCAAACAGCAAATAGTCTCTGTGAGTTTACAAGAAGGATGAAGACTGGGCTGGGAAGAAGTGGATGTGACTTGTCTGTGCAGCAGTCATGAGCTTTTCTTACTTCACATCATGAAAGGGCCCTGGGCATCAGGAAGTCATGATCCATTCTGCTAAGAAATGTCTAACAAATCATAGCCAGGAAGTCCAGTGCCAAGTTGGGCCAAGTCTTTTGTTATCTTTGTAGCCGGCTTTGGTACACAGTTCCAGTGTTTATGGAAAAACATGTAATTGCATATTTGGTAAGATGCTATTAAATCACGTTGTAAGTTTGATGGGTATACACTTGTCCTTATACCTGATGTCCTGTGCTTGCCATGGGAAGCTCAGCTAAATACTTGAAAGTTCCTCAGCCAAGGCTGCCAAAGGAGATGGATTTTTTTAGGAGGTCTATTGTACAGTTGCAATTGTGGGTAGATTTTCTGCTTCCAGCTGTCAACCAAACAGAAAGCTGCCTGTTAGTCACCAATACTGGAAGTCACATGGGCATTTGTTCCACGGAGACAGAACCGTAAGTCTTACTATCCCTGTTTCTTTGAGATGGTGTGTCCTAGTAGGTTGCCTTCTTCCCTGTTGTGTGTACTGCATTTGTAAACTGGGGAAGAAGCTGCTAAATTTCATTCAGTCTATGATTCACTTGACTTAGGGACCTATGGATGTTTGGAGCAGAGATAGGCCTGGAGGTTCTGCTCCCATGTGGACAGCACATCATTAGACACTGTGGTAAGTAGAGGTGCTCTCAGTAAGTCAGGGATTTTTTTCATTCAAGGCATGAGAAGCCTATCCAAATAATTAAATGATTAATACTGCAACATCAGGAAAAAAAGAGCAGGAGTTTAGGGTTTAATTTCCTATTCTAAAACTCGAACTCAGCCTTTTGGTAAGCCCCTGCTCTGTGCCATGCTGCCTTATGTAAAATATTTGTTGTGTCAGCATCCACATAATAGTCTATCATAGGTACATTTTGTTCATGCCTAAGTAATCTCAGATCTGGCTTGGGGATTTCTACTGCAACCTTCATGTCAAGTGTTAGGGCTGCTGCATTGAACAGGTGAAATCAAAGGGTGTGGCAGGTTGAGTGGTAACAAGAAAGGTCCTCTTAAAGTAAATTTCTAACTCTATGATATACTCTCATTGGTACTGTATGGCCCTGTATGAGGACATCCAAATATCTTCTCTCTCTTTGTTTACATTAATGCTGGATAGAAGGCACAAGAATTATGACAAGACTAGAAAATAAATCCAGAAATAAAGGTTGAAGAGACTGGTATTTTGACTGCAGGGTAGACTGAAGAAGATGCAAGTCTTTAAATATATTTAAAGAGGATGCTATTTCCTACATTAGGTATGACTGGAGAAATGCATATGGCTGGAGCTTGAATGACAGTTTGACTAGAACAAATGATACTTAGACTAGAACAAATTTGCCAAAGTGAATGAGGAGGGGATCTTGTCTTGTGGAGCTTCTCCTGGGAGGCCTCTGAAGGCAGGCTAACACCTGTGGGGACTGTTTTTAGCACAGCTAGTCCTGCCTGGGGAAAGGGCAGAACAATGAAAAGGTGGCTGCTTTTAAGACAGCTGGTCTGGGCCTTAATAGGTGTGAGACCAAAGAAGCCTGATCTGACCAAGTCTTTATTGCACTTGGTATTTCTGACACACATTACCTGTATGCATCAGCTGGCAGCTGATGACCAGCTTACCTTTCCCCAGGAGTTTTGCTAAATAACAGTTCTTAAAATCCATGCCATAACAATACCGTTACACCTTATTTCAGGACACCTTATTGATTATTTACTATAACATTCCATTTTATTAGTAAAACTCATTGTTCGATATTTTCCAAGTAGAGGACTGTTTCTCATGATTAACAGATGGTTAATTAGTGGGAGAGAGGGAGAGGGGAAAGGAACACAATCGATAATATTAAGTCCATTGCTCATTGCTGGCAGGTAACTGATAAGGAACCATGGGTGTATCAGGTGTTAGTAATAGCTTGGCTAGAATATGTTTCATGGAAAGCTGTTCAGCTTCACGCTAGCATATGCTGTGTTTCACAGTCAAGAATTGTTTTCTAACCCTTTCCCCTTTTGCCTTTATTCTAGAAACTCGTGTCTTTTTTTTCCAGGATGGGGATGCAGCAAAACCTGAAAATAATCCACACTTCATATAGGACAGTCAAATACTCCAGAGTAAACCACATTTTTCAGGAATAGTCTTCCCATCATTTCATGGGCTGTGTCCTTACTCTCCAAATCAGAAAGTCACATTTTTGTCCTTCCTGCCTATCACCATCTAGTTATCAGGGTTTGGTGCTGTCTGATGTGGTTGCTATTATGTGTAAGCTCTAAGGAGGGTCATAGTAATCAGTTTAATGCAGGTTGACCCAAAATATGCCTCATCAGTTTGCTGTTTTATGATAGTTTATGTTTTCATCCCATCTAGGGTCCTCAGCATCCAACCAACCTGACCTGAAGCTGCTCTAGTTTAATTTCTCTTTTCCTTGCAGGATTTGGCAGTTTTTCTCATTCCCCTCCTACTTTCTTACTGTTCTTTGTAAGGGCCACAGTGAAGATGACAAAACAAATTTTGATGAATCACTTGCTTATACACCACAACCATTCACGTCTTACTCATGAATATCCCTTCCAGCCAACCCCTTAATGCTCTTGCATCTCATAGGCCATGCATCAGGAAGGAAGGTAGAAATGTCTGTGGTTAAAGGGCTAAATTCCTCATGTAGCAACCTGATGAAGACAGCTCAGCACAGCTCTGTGGTTCTGCCTCCTGTCCATGCAAGGAGCTAGGCATCCTGGGTCTGCTGCATTTTCCCAAGAAGCATGCAGGGCCTGAAGTCCAGCAGACTTTTCCCTTACACTTGTAACTTCCCTTAATATTGTCTTCTGGTTTGGTAGCTGCAAATGGACAATGGAGCACCAGAAGAAGCAAGGCATCATGCAGACTTCCCAGTTAGGCAGGCTGTGTTTGCACCTCGGAGGCTGGAGAAGAGCCCACGTACTAAGGAGCTATTGCATTCAGTTTCAGTCACATCTGGAGAGACTGGTTTCCTCTGTCACTGAGGTTGTCAAGTACAAGTCTTTTCTTGATGAAAAACAAGGCATTACTTTGAAAATAATCTCTGTGGTGCTAACCTTTATTTACATACAAGTATTTTGAGCCCCTGAGGTTGTTGTTCTCATGGTTTCTTTCACAGCTCCCACAAGCAAAGCTTGCCTCAATATGAAAAGAAGAAGAGAAAACTCAGTAATCATATAGGAACTGCAAGAACCCTAGGGAAGAAACCAACCATGTAAGACATATGATTAAAACTAAAAGGACTGGCAATATGGTGCCGACAACACTTCTTCTCTGGAAATCTCACAAATTTCCCGTTCTGGGCTGCTGGGGAAACCCTTGCCTGGATTCAGGTTTTCACTTTTGATTCACCTTGGTTGAAAGAAACACGTTAGTGATAATAATTTTAGACGTTAGATCAGCAGCAGAATTAGCAGAATTAGCCACACTGCCCCAGCAGAACTTCTCCTGTTCTACCTCCTGTTCTCCTATGGGTTACTGCCCTCACTGACTGCCTCAGTGACTCACAGGGGCACTGCAGATGATATGGTAGATCTGGGGCAAAAGGGCATAAGGGATATCTGAAACATCTCATAATCTGCTTGATTGCTGATGTCTCATTGCCAGGAATGGGAGAAGGAGATAGGGAGATCTTTACTCTTTGGAGGAGAGAGGGAGTCAGGGGACCATCAGCTGGCCAGAAAATGCCTAAACAACAGCCCCAAGTAAGGTATGAGGGGTAGTGAGATCAAATCCTAACAGGAGCCCATGATGATCCCATGAGGAATGTGAGGTAGATGAAAAACAAGGTCAGAGTGCAGTTGCAGCCTGACATTGGCCCTCAGCATCAGTGAGCTGATGGAGGGGAGCTGCAGCAAAGCAAGATGTGCCCCACTGTTCCCTCAGCACTGCAGAGTAGCTTCACTGAATGCTGGAGAGGAAAGCCAAACCCTGGGACCAGGGCTGAGCTAGAGGTGGAGGGTGGCCCTGCACCCCCTGTGAGTTGGTGGGGTTGTAAAGAGGGTGGGTCTTCTCACACTGTGCTCTTTGATGTGGCTGCAGGGCTCTCCAACTTTTTGAGGACCACCTGGCTTCTCAGGGTGTCTGTTGCTTCTTTGAACTGCTACAAACAGAGTGACCAGAGCCCAGCAAGAATGAATAGGTTGCACAACCCTTTTCAGAGAAGTATAGCATGAGCTTGCTTCTGTTCTTCTGTTCTGCTTGCTTCAGCCAGGAGAGTGACTCCTGTGTAGTGTTGCTCTTGATAAAGACGATGGCAGGTAGGTAGAGACTCCCCGAGCTGTCCCTCATTTTATGGGAAGATTCAGGAATAGACACAGGATGGGTGGGCTCCTCTGGGTAGTACACCTATACACAGATATCTCACCTGACTCCTTGTAGGTAACTGCATAGTTTCTCTTTCAATCTGCTCTTTTTGTGCATTTTCCTTAAGAACTGATGCTTTCTTGGAATGGCTGTGTCCTTTAATCTCCACTGGGGTACTGCCTTAGAGCAAGCCACTTCTCCATATAGCATGTGAAAAATCACAACAGGAAGATCCTAAAGTGTTAAAATTTATCAAGTACCGAAATTTAGCGAAAATATAATAATCCAAATGGGAAAGGGGAATCAACTTGGGGATTAGTCATTACTGAGTAGGATTTACAGAGGAGTAAAAGTAGCGTAAAAATGTAAACTAGCTTTGCATCCACCCACCATGCCATGTTTGCTTGCTAAGAAACACCAAGCAAGAACCAGTAGGCACATCATCTGATATTCTGCAGCAAAGGTCCATGGGTCAAAATAAGCTGGAAAAGGCTTACTTACAAACACAGAGCCCACTGGTCACTGGCCACCAAGAGGTACCACAGCCTTTTCCCAGAGCTCTGTCTGCAGATCTTGGTATTGCCCATGGACCATTTCCTGAGAGATGTTTTACAGGGATGGTTGCAATAAAAAATATTTTCCACCCAAAGCTGTACTCTAATTCTTCCTGTAGTCACCAGGAAGATCATGGATTTGCCTATGGAGAGTACTATGGCAATGATGAGGTTGTGGACAGATGTGCTCCCCCATGGATGACTCCTTTCCTTATGATACGGCCGTTTGCAGAAAGGAATGTAGGTGAAACCCCCTGTGTCCCAACTGCGTTCTCATATCCTTCTCTGACAGCCCTCTTCCACCAAGCTCCAGCCACTTCCCAAAAAAAGGCAGCAGATTTGCTCATTACCAGTGAAGAAGGTTTGACACTGTGCATGATAGATGATGTTTCATTTGGCAATTTGGGGGATGTATTTCAACCCCAGATGTTCAAAGACCTTTTATTTTCCAGGCAAATAAAGAAATTTCAGTGTCTTAGCTGCTCTTGGTCTATCCTGTATCTCTGCTCTTAGCCTTAGTAAGTGCCTCCTCTTTTCTTTTAACTTAACGTCAGCAGTGCTAAATCAAAGCTGGCAGCATGCCTATAGCCCCAGCTTTGGGAATCACATAAGCATGGAAAAGTCCTGGTTTACACTAACCCTTCTACACAACAAGTCTCATACTTCCTCATAAAAAATCAGTAGCAGAGGCCCTATGCTTACAGTCATATGCCAAAGAAAGGAACATGAAGAAACCAACTGCTGAACTCATGTTTTGCTAGGTTTTATATTTCTGAAGCAAGGTCATGCTTTTGTAGGACTTGAGTTCAATTAGCTTTTGAAGGTACGGTTTGTCACCACCAGTGCTTCTCTTCTGCCCTTGCCTTCCTACTATAGCTCATAAGTCTTTCTTCTTTTTGTCTTCCTTCCTTCCAAGCTGCCTTTTCTTCTCCGGTTTGCATGACTGGGAGAGTTTCTGCGTGCTTACTGCTACTGTATCTACCTGTATGTTCAGTGTGACACCTATTCAGAGAAGGTGAGGGAAGGCTAAGGGAGGTCCTTCCACTTAAAGTTCTCAGCGCTGGTGCTGCAAGTGAAAACCATAGGCTCTAGGAAATGTGTGAAGTTTTAGATACATATTCCCCCTAATTTAAAAAATATAATTATGCCAAGCCATCTGTTGCTAATGTAAAAAAAGATGTAAATAGATGATACATAGTGTACGGAGTGTCACATGAGTGCTCCATCTGCTGTGGGGAAAGTCACCGCTCCCCAGCAACAACACTGGGTGCTGAAGTGCAATCCAGCATTTGGAGCAGCCTTAGGCTTTCCAAAGGCATAACCAGATCCAAAGGCTGACCCAACAGAAAAACAACTCTAACAAGAGTGATGGGTAGATCTCTGTGTATCAATTTTTCATCTTTGTTTTTCTGACAAGTAGCAATAGTAGCTTCATTGAGGACAAGGTAAGTTATACATTTAGGTTCTTGTTTCAGACTCTTCACAAGCTCAGGGATCCTGCTCTCCTTACTCATATTTTCAAGGTTTACCTAGCAGACAGGAGTTTAACAAGCTGTGTCTCTCTACTTAACAACATCAGAATGTGCCCACAATGTCAGCGTAATTGGGCAACGAATTAGTAGATGAAATGCAGCTCTGATGAGCATGAAGTAGTGGGCGTAGGGGAACCGCAATCCTTTCCATGGGTGCTGACTGATGGAGTCCATGTCAGCTGTTGCCACTCAGGAAGAGACTCAGAAGCTGCTGTGAATGATTTGGTGTGCTCAGCAGTGCTTACAAAAGGAAATAAAAGGTTAAAAATTATGAGAGAGGTAATAAAGGTAATTTAATCCTCTGGTGTATGTGACTAGAGAATTCTCACTCTTCTTCACTGTGAGCCCTCCACCTAGATCTGGTCTCCCCATCTTAAGATGGACGCAGTGACAGGACAGGGCAGACTCCAGGAAGCTAGAGGTACAGCATAGTTCTCTGCCAGGACACAGCAAAGGTACTAGGATCCTTAACCTGCTAAACAGAAAAGCTATGGTAGAGATCTTAAAAAAACAGGACTCTGATGGGAGATGTGACAGGGAAACCACCATTCACTACTTCTGGTGCCAGCAGGTGTGGATGACACTCCATGGAGATAGCAGAGAACAGTTTCTAAACTCAGTAAAAGGATGACCTGCTTCACAAGATTCACAGTTATCCTCTGCTGACAGAGCTGGTGATGTTAGGAGTTTGTGCAGTTCCCAAAAGCTTCTAAACATATCTGTGGCATTAGTTGCATGACAACTGACAAACATGGAAGCCCCAGAACGACCTTTCCCTCCAGAAGTTCCCAAATATTTGTCAGCAGTAGATGGAGGAAAATATTTTATTATGCCATAGTCTTTTCTGAGGTGTCTGCTGCCATCAGCCAAGGAGCTGTGTCAACTGGCTTCACAGTCTCACCGACCTTGAATGAGCAGTTTAGCAGAACCTTTGGGACAAAAAGGGAGTGCAAAACAACCTGTAGGAAGCACTGATCAGTTGAGAAAATGATCTCCATTCACACAGTACCATCAGCCCTTCCTTCCAAAGTTTCTCCTTGATGGGTGTGAGATAGATAGATAGATAGATAGACAGATAGATAGATAGACAGATAGACAGATAGATAGATAGATAGATAGATAGATAGATAGATAGATAGATAGATAGATAGATAGATAGATAGATAGATAGATAGATAGATAGATAGATAGATAGATAGATAGATAGATAGATAGATAGATAGATAGATAGAGAGAGAGAGAGATAGATAGAGAGATAGAGAGATAGAGAGATAGATAGAGAGATAGATAGATAGATAGAGAGATAGATAGATAGATAGAGAGATAGATAGATAGATAGATAGATAGATAGATAGATAGATAGATAGATAGATAGATAGATAGATAGATAGATAGATAGATAGATAGATAGATAGATAGATAGACAGATAGACAGATAGACAGATAGATGCCTTTGAAGGCCAGACTTTTCCCCTGTGGGCACAGCCACTACATGAAGCCCAGAGATGGGGAGAAAGGCAACAACACAGAGAGCAGAGCAGGTCATGGCGGCTGGCCCTTACATGAGGCTACCTACCCAGTGGTCTCCCCGTGCCCACAACAGTTACTGGAGGGAGGAAACATTAACCGATCCAGGGATGGTGGGTAAACCATTCCTCCATGACATAATTAAGCATTCCTTTTACTTTTCAGGTGTTGGAGTGTATCATCCAGCACCTCTTCATTTCCTAAGGGGCCAGGAGGTTTCCCTTGAAGGGTACAGCAGTGCATGAGCAGTTTTTCACCTCTGAACATGAAGGTGATATCTAACTCAACATGGATTTTCACAGCAAAAGGATGACTGGAAGAAAACTGTAGGTAAACCATCCAAAGTCTTCTGGGAGAAGGGCAAGGGGTTGCAAGGGGATGTCCTTGTGATCTCTGCTTTGCCTGGAGCCAGGGCTTCTTGCTCCAGAAGATGCTGGGGAATACACAGTTACATCAAAACACTCACTTTTGAGGCCAAGGCAGCTGTTACCACCAGGATGAAGCCTCCCGCATGCTGTCAAGTCTGTCTGAGAAAGTAGGATACACACAGGTTTTCTAAACATCAAAACCAGGTACAAAAAGAAAAAAGAATGTCACCACTCAGCACCAACCCAAACATCTGTCTTGTCCAAAGCCCGAGTTTTACTATTGCTCAGAATAAAGAATCATAAAATAATGTTTTCTGCCTTTTAAAATCTGATTCTTTGAACATAAGGGGCTCTAATTCTGCCTAGCCCAGTGGATTTCTGGTGGGAAGGGCATGATCTGCTTTTGGGTGTTGCTCTTGCATCCTTAACAGGTAACAAAGGTTCCTAGCTGAGCGGATCATGAAAAACCTAACGCCACCCATCCAGGGGAGGTAGATGCAGGGTTTTTTTACCATGCAAACAGCAAGGTTTGAAAATTCAAGATGGGATCAGGAGCTGGTGCTGTGTTCACCCCCAACCTCCCCAGCCAAACCTCAGTAATGGGCACCTCCTTCTGCAGATGTGGAGCAAGAGAGAGAGCACAGGAAAGTCTTTACCCTCCCTGTCTCTGTCTGGAAATCTGCTTCTCAGAGGTACAAGCCAGCAGATCAGAGGCAGGTGAGCCACCACCACTCAGAGGGCATTTAGGCATGTGTAGACTGGCTGTAATGGGCCTCCTCTTGTTTTTCACCTTTTACAGCTGCTTGAGAGGCCTAAATGGCCCAGGCTTTCCATTTATGTCCTTTGCACTGCTGAGCAAACAAGCAGGGCCTTGTCTCCACCAGACTCCTCCACCCTTTGCTGGCTGCCTTTCAGTTATCTGCCTTAGTGCATTGCAGGCAAATATTTGCTCTGTGGTCTCAGACACTACCTCACTCCTGTTTGCCCAGGTTCTCACTTCAGTGCCCTGAACGTTGTGCTTACTCCACCCACACCCTGAGGTGACCAAGTTACAAGGACATGGGCTTTGTGTGCACTGCTGTCTTTTGTGTCCTCCTTCCCTGGCACAGGCAAACACAAAGGCCAGAGATGTCCAGGTTGCCAAAACCTCTTGCAGTCTTTACAAGAGTGTCCTTGCCTGGGGAAAATGCCAGCCGTGCCCAGCCCACCCATAAGCACCAGGGGGTTAAGAGAGGGGGCAGATACTAGGCCTGCTTTTCATGGACCTCTGTGTAAACTCTAAACCCCTGTGTCTAAGTTTGCAGTGACTCCAGTCTGCTGCAAGCCCAGATGTGTGGAGGCTGGGAGTTTCACATTTTTCACCCACCTCCAGGTATTTTACAAGCAGAGAAGTCACTTGGGAGGGCTACCTTTAATTATGTGTGTAGTCTTTTTCCACTGGGCTCTGTTCCCATAAGGACACACAAGCCACATAAAATTGTTAGTTGTGACCATGGGGAGTGCTGTGCATGAAACACCCTGGAAGGCCACCTAGGTCTACTTGTCTAGGCAAAATGGTCCAGTTAAGGCAATTGCAGGTTCATCCTTCTGGCAACTCTCTCAATGGTGTGCCCAGTTTGCCCGGGTTCCACATACACTCCCTGGAAAGAGCCCTGACTTAGTGCTCAAGGAGCAAGAATAAAATTAAATTCCCTGTTCTGTTCTCCTTACTTTTTTTTTTCCACCTCTCCTAAAATAACCGCCAGAGAAGCTCAAAAGTGCTGCCAGACCCTTTGTGCTACACAGCAATGTGGCAAAGACCTCTGAAGTGTTCTCTTTGTGTCCTGATAGTAAAGATGGCCTGTTATACACCTGCAGAAGTTTAGGCAGGACTAACAGTAGCGCTAATGCAGATCATGAGGACTGCTAGGGCAGAGCAGCAGCTTTGCAGAAGGCCCACATGGTTTTAATTTGGGAGTTACCAGGGAAAAGCCACACACCAGAAGATCATGCTCCAGCTGTTGTACCAGTCCCAAGCCAGATGGGCACATTCTGCTGCAGGATGCCTGCTCCAGGGAGGCAGTGCTACTGCTGCAGTGGCATGGAGCAGTCAGAAACAGTACAAATGGGCAAATACGATGCACTAGCCCAGCCACCAGCACCACTGTGACCAGCTGTAACAGCCACTATCCAAGAAAGAGAGATTTGCCTTCCTGGAGCTTGTTGCAAATCTGGCATATGCAGAGAGGAATCAAAGTATGTGATTTCAGTAAAGCAATACCAGCATAAAATTTGCGAAATTTTTCTGTTCAAGCAATTTCTTTCTCTTTCTAGCCAGAATATTCACTTCACACAAAGTCAACTGAAGAAACTAGAAAGTCTCTCCTGGTTTTGGCTGTCAAAAGTCAAGTAGCAATGGTAATTTTGAAAGTAGAAGGGAAAGGCAGTGAGGTCAGGAGGCAATTGCGCATTGATCCCAGCTGCATGGCACAAGGTAGACACTCCCCTGGGCCTCACTTCACAAGTCTGTCATTTCCAGAAACGACAATGAGTCACATTTGCCCTGTGTCTCATTTAAAGAAATTGAAAGAATTAACTGGTAAGGCACTGGGAAAAGCTTGTTGTGAGTCATGTTGTCAGAGCCATAGCTGCACAGGCACAGGAAAGCCCACACGGCTGTTCCCAGACAGCAGCCCATGGGCAAAAATGTCCCTTAAAAGCTCCAGAATCTGCAATCAGTGGGACTCCAGCATCTTCAGAAAGGCAAGAGGTTATCCAGTGGGGATACTGAGGGTTCAAGATGTTCAGTGGCATAATGAGGTGTCCAGTCATTTGCACAGCTGGTTTTGGCTTGGGTTTGTCTTTACCAACAGTGCATGCTCTCAGGTGGCCTGGAAACAGGCTTCAGAACAGTCAGTAAGAAAGCATTTTGTCCAACGCCGACTAAAAACAGCTGCACTGTAACAGAGACTTTATAGGTGAGAAGGGAGAGCTGTTAACCTCCTAAAATCAATCAAGCTGGCCAGCTGGAGTTAAATCTCCATCACTCTTCAGAAGGCTACAGTGATGAGAGAAGGTACTGGAGTACATTCCCTCCCAGTCAAATTTTACTTAACCAGATGTGCAAATGCTGGAGAGCCTTGGCCTGTGATAAAACAACAGAGTTAATCTGGCACCTCTATTGTGCCTTCTTAATTACCTTCAAGTCATGGAATTTCTAAAGCATGTTTTGGAGAAAAGCAACAAGTCTCCCCATGCTGGTGTTCTGCCCCAAAGAATTTACTTTAGTCTCAATTTTGTATTATATTCTGTCTGGAATTTTCCTTCATTTTCTCCCCTGTTTAAGTCTGCTAAACACAGAATCCAAAAAGAAGGGAGATCCAAGAGCTCCTTAGAACCAAGGGGCAAATCCACAAAGCCCACATAGTTTTGAAGGCCTAATTCTTGCTGTAACTTTACCCTGGCCCTGCCCAGCACAGGGAAGCAAGGCTGTGCTGAACCTGCAGGCTCATGACACTCACCTTAGACAGAGGGTCTCTCCTTTCTACAGCTGCGGTTGTGAGTCAGTTTATTAGTTCACTGAACTAAGATTTCCCGCTTTTGTACATTGACAGGTGAAACTGTGGAGTATAACATGGTATGCACTCTCTCTCTCCTTCTCTCTTCAGCAGGGTGTATTCAGTTTGCTGCACAGCAAAGTGCCTACACACACCTGGGCAGGGAAGGCAAAGAGAGAGGGAAGGGAGCTGGGAAGGCTGCCAGCTGCAGCCTGAGGGAGCAGATGGAGATGCAGTGCTAGGGTTAGAGAAATGCAGTGAGTGGGAGGCACCAAAGGAGAGCTCAGGCATAGAGAAAGGATGGGAACAGGATGGAAAGGAAAGAAAAGAGTTTATCTTTGCAACTGTCTATAAGCATCAGGAATTCCAGAGCATCAGGAGGTTGTATTTGGTTTACATGACAAGGTTCTGGTAACAGGGGCACTACAGAGATGGCTTCTGTGACGAGCTACCAGAACCTTCCCCCATGTCTGACAGAGCCAATGCCAGATTGTTCCAGGGTGGACCCACCACTGGTCAAGGCTGAGCCACTCAGGGATGGTAGTAATGACTCTGTGACAACATCTTTAAACCGGAAAAGAAGTTATTGTGAAGAATTGGCTGTGGCCAGAGAAGAGACGAGTGAGAATTAGTGAGAGGAACAACTCTGCAGACACCAAGGTCAGTGGAGAAGGAGAGGGAGGAGGTATTCCAGGAGCCAGAACTGAGATGTCCCATGCTGGAACAGGTGGGTGTCTGAGAGGAGGCTGTGACCCATGGGAGACCTGTGCTGGAGCAGGGTCCTGGCAGGGATCTGCAGACCTGTAGAAAGACGAGCCCACACTGGAGCAGGTTTCCTAGTAGGACTTGTGACCCTGTGGGGGACTCACACTGGAGCAGGAGGAGGACTCCTCTCCTTGAGGAGAAAGCAGCTGCAGAAACAACATGTGATGAATTCAACATAACCCCCATTCCCCATCTCCCTGCACCACTTGTGGGAGGAGGTAGGGAATTGAGAATAAAGTTTAGCCTGGGAAGGAAGGAGGGGTGGGGAGATGTTTTTAGGATTTGTTTTACATATTATCTTGCCCTGATTTTGACTGGTAATAAGCTCAACCCAAGTGAAGTCTGTTTTGTCCATGATGGTAAGCAGTGAGTGATCTTTCCCTGTAATTATCTCAGCTCCTGAGCCTTTCCTTGTATTTTCTCTCCCCTGTCCGATTGTGGGGAGGAGTGATAGAACAGTTTTGGTGGGCACCTAGCATCCAGTCAGGGCTCACCAACAACAGAGATCCAGTGGTTTGATGAGGAATACAGTAATGCAGGGGCATGGCTATTCCACTGTAGAGCACAGGCCGTGGGTAGCTGGAAATCTCCTTCAGGGCTAAGATCTGCTTAAGGTCCTTCAAGCACATGTAATAGTTGCAGCCAAAAAAACATTTCATTTTCCTTTCAGGTGGGCCCTATAGCTGAGAACCATGGGTAACTGAGCAGTTTGATATCTAACTCTCTATGGAAACTGGACCTGTTCTACAAGGTCCAAAGGAAAAAAAAATCTTGTTTGTTTACAGGAAACAAACACACAAAAACAACCAAAAAAATAAGCAAAGGATCAACATTCAACATTCAACCCCAGACATATATACCCTAGGTAGTGTGGTGTTGAGAGTTCCTGCTCTGTTTTGGGTTACATGATGCTGTGGCTACAGGTACACAGAAGCTGCCAGGACAGAGTAGAGCAGGAGCCCTTTTAGCTCAAAAGTATGGCTCAGAATGGCCAACTCCAGGCCATTACTAAAAGCTATAAGGTGGTGGTTGGAAATTATGTGCTCTGTCTGCCCTATTTGTCTTCTTCTGCATCTCCTAGTGTGGCTTACTGGATTCCTGAAGAATGAGCTTTGAGATACCCTCCAGAATTCAACCATTGCAGTGCATTATGCATAGCAGACAAATCATGGGAGATAACATGTATCTGGGGTTCTGTGACTGGCCTTTGCAACTTGGAATCTCAGGAATCAGGCCTCCGACGTGCTGACCATGGGCTGACATGCATCCAACTAGCTCCCTGAACTGACAAATCCATCAGTTACTGTCATTAATTCTTCACCTGCCCGGCAGCTGGGTCTTTCTGGGACTGACATTTGAGAGCTGTAGCAAGAATGCTGAAGGCACGAATTTCGGATTTGGCAGAATGGCTCAGATGACGAAACATCTGCCCAAATCTTGTAATTTACACTTCCTGACCTAATTTATGGTTGGTGGGGGGAAACCCAGTGCAACTTGCATACCATATCTTCCACGTTGCTATGTCACACCAGAGAAAAGGAAAATTTAGAAATTACTTTTATGCAGCCAGCTACAGATGAAACAGAAAGTAACCAGCCCACATCAGAACAAATGAGAGAAGTTTACAGTTCACAGTTTTGAGTATAATGTGCTATTTGACTTCTGGCTACTGATGCAACTTCCAGATCTAGCTGAAGGGCCTATGCCAGAATCTCAGTCACCCAGGCTGAAGGAAAAGAAATAATAGGCTGCAAGAGCACCAGTGGGCCTTTGCCTCCCTTAGCCTGGAAGTTGTGCAGGGCCCAAGAATAAATTATGAGTTGCTGTTCTATGTTAGGACATTGGTTTTGGAAGTAGTGCAAGGGCCATGTCTGTTTCACTCTTACAAGGAATCCAAAGATAGAGAGGGAGGAGAAACAAACATTCTCAGAAGGAAAAAAAAACCTGAAGACAATCCTTCAGGTTATTCAACCAGTGCAAAGCACCTACTTTTACTCCACACCCTGTGGATAATAAAGCACAATCAGTCTCAACTATCGCCTTCCTGAGCACTTCTGAAGGCACCATTCTGAGGCACTCAAAGCCAGAGGAACTCGGAGCTTAAAAAGAACAAGTAAACTGGTTGGTACACCGCATACTCAAAACACTTTCCCATAGAACTATGCTCTTAAGTTCAAATTAATATAGAAAATTAACAGTACCCTCAAACATCTATCAAATCATTAAAGCCACTCACCACCTTGTTGTTCTACTGCCCCCCTGCAAATAATTTGGAAAGCATGAAGATTATTGCAACAGTGCTACAGACTCTCCCATGAAGAAAACTGTCTTGAGTGGAAATTTGCGAGGAATTGTCTGACTAGCACGTGTGAAGCACTGCCTGAAGCCATGCACAACATGGAAATTAAAAAGCATTAAACAACTCCCAGAGCAGAGGGAGGCACGGCTCACATTTAGAACTCTCAGTAATCCCACACCAAACTGATTATGTGGTCATAAACGTTAAGTGCCAACATAAAACAGCTCGAACTACAGTGTGCTCACAGCTTCCTTCCCCTCCCCTCCCCCAGCTTTCACATGCCTCTGAAATCCTAGCATTCGTATCTTAAACCATAAGAAAACATTCCCTCTACTGTTTCTTCAGTGCCAGACCTGGAACCCACGCACTCTAGCGAAAAGCCAGGGTACAGCTGTGCGCCGGCGTTTGAGCTGGCATTGCCAGCGCCACCGGCACTGCCGTGCTTCTCAGCCTCGCTTCAACTTGGCACCCTCGGAGCATTCTTGGTGGGGTTTGGCACTCACTCCGCCCAGCGTCACTAGTTTGAAAGGATGTATCCGGAAGGCAAGGTTGTCTCTCCAGAGCACGGGAGCTTTCAGCAGGGACTTCAGAATTGTTTTCAGCACGTGGGGATGTTTACTGAATAGCTCTCCTTTGGGAATACGTCAAGATGTATCGATGTGCAAGAACGACCAAGGGAAAGAAAAAGAAATGCTTTATTTCAACAGATTTACTTCACACGTGGTTCAAAATAGTTCAATTCGCAAAAAGGTTTTACTGTCACTTGTTCTGTTGAACCAGAAAAGTCAAGATATGGGTAACTGGAGACCCATCCCACAGCCCAGATGACTCCAGTCAGCTTTTCTTAGCAAGGGTCTGAAATCTGATCTCATCAGAGCTGGACTCTCTTCTCTTTTGCTCTCTATAAGAGTTTACTTTCTGTATTGCAAACGCACTAGCATATAAGGAAGCTACTCCAAAGAGCAACGTTTTTACAAGAAGTTCGTCCCTCCTTGCACTTCAATATGTTGACACAAAGGAAGCAGTCTATCAAGCACCATTTAAAAATACTTTTTAAAAAGCCCAGATCACTATGCCTTAAGCTGACTTTTAAATTCCTTCCTGAAATAATAAAAAACACAGCCAAAAATATGAATATAAAGCAATTTTAATTTCCCTCTAGATATTTATATCAAAGAAATAATACTCATGTCCAAGTACTGTACATACAATATCTTCCTTATAAACTCTGTAGTTTAAAACACATGTACAAAATTGCACATTGCAGTTTGCAAAAAATCATAAATACCTTTTTGCATGTAAACAATTCCAGCACAAGGATCAATGTTATACATTCCAAAATGTCTAAGTGTCTGTTCACAAACAAAAACAAACAAAAACCCCACTGTGATCTCCATAAAGGTCCTAAAGTTACAAATCAATCATTAACAGATTCCTAACTGATGTACTACACACAGGGATACATAAATGAGTACAAGGCAAGTCGCCTTTTAGTCATAAGTACTTAAGACAGAGGCTTGCAATACAATCCTGCTGCCATTTAAACCCACGGCATCCATCCCACAATATTTAGTGGTAGCAGCATTAAGTTAATTTTTCCAAGATTGCCAATTGCAGTATGCCTTACTTCCACTTCTTAAACAAGTTGGCTACCACCGAACAGTAGGAATTTGAAAATTATTGTAAACACGGTTATCACTGTTGTATATTCAGTAAGTTACAGTATTCTCCTAAACACATCACTAAATTAAGAAAATGTTTTACATTTAATCAAGTGCAAGATGTCCACTAGTATTGTCCACTTTGTGTCAGAAATAAGTATTTTGAATATAATACTACACAGTTAGTAAAAGTAATGTAAAAAAATTACAATGGACATAATCCTCAGTTGTATATTATTAAGCCCTGTAGCTTGTTTACTTAAAAAAGAAATCACCACATCAGAAAAAAGGTCTCAGAAGTGTCCTTTAAATCTCTCCTGACCAAATCCAGCAAATGAGTAGCTACTGAATTTTGTTTCACTGCTATCTCCATCTGTGTGCAATGTCTGTGCCAGCACACCTGTTTGAAGACTTATCAAAACTAATCAGGTTTAAAAGGGTCCATGGAATCCATACAAAGTTATTTGTTTTGTTGTCTGTTTTAGGTTGCTTTTGTGTTTTGGGGTTTTTTTTCTTTTTCTTTTGTTCTTTGTTTGGGTTTTTTTTTTTGTTTCAATAAGGATTTTTAGTTTGGTTGTTTTTTGTTTTTTTAAATCTATTCACATGCTGTAATTCTATAATATTCTCCCAAAAGTAGAGATTTTTAAAGGGTTTCTCAGAGGCTTCCTCTGTGCTAATTTAGTAAGGCAGAATAAGAAGGTACACATAAACCCAACTTACAAAAACCCAAGAAAGGATGTAGGCAGACACCCACCCACCAACTAAGCTGCTAGAAGAGCAAAAGCCCAATTTGAGCTGCTCTGCTTCCACCTTTCGTTTTGAAGAGCTACCCTGAAGAAGAAAGTTTCAGTGCCATGCCTCAATGCCTTTGAAGAACCAGCATGAAGAGCTGTAGGAAGTGGCAGTTTGCTCACACTTCTTTTGGACAAAAAGAGAGCTTGGAGATTGTGGCTGTGATGCAGCAGGGATGGGATTCTTGTCCTTTACAGAAAATTCCTTATTCTGTTAATCAGCCTGAGGGATGAATCCCAATGAGGACCACAGAACTTGCATGATACTACCAGCAGCCCCAGCCCATGACATTGCAAGGTATTGTGATTATAGTACTGCAGATCATTAAGTATTTTCTGCATCATGGAAGCTCAGCAAGAACCAGAAACTAACAAGCATTTTCAAAGCTGGGTCCTATTGCCCAAGAACTCTCCTTTGTCTGATGGGAGTTAGCTCCTCTGTTGAACTTATAGAAAGACACAGTGCACAAAGAATCATAGATCTCATCTTTCCCAGTCTGCACCTAACTGGAGCTACTCCTTTCTCAGGGATCTATTTTGAGTCATACAAGATCAGACATAGCAAACACCACACAGTGAGGGCACATGTGCAGTCCCCTAAACCTCAGAAAGATTTTCCAGTGTAGGCAGACACTGCAGGAACAACACGCCAGCTTTAGACGAGCCACTACATAAAAGAGAAACTGCCCTGGAAGAATGTCCTACAACTTCACAGACGGAAAAACACAGAAAGCCAAAGAGGTACTTCACCAAAAGACTTACTCAGCAATGCAGACGCAGCCGCCTTTACTGGTAAGACCTTATGTAGGGAGTCTAAGAATTATCTTCCGATATCACAAACTAGAGGTAACCTAACAGATTAGCTTGAGTTTTAAGGCCCAGGAGGCTCAGGACCCTTCACAGCAGAATATCACTGGTCCTGCCACCTTTTAATCTATCTACCCTTCTCCCCTTCTCTTCTTTTGACCTTAAGAAGCCAGTAGACCCATTCCTGATTAAGAAGAGCAGGAATAGCAAAAATCAGTGGCTAAATTTTGGAGTGCAAGAGGCCTATGCAGACTTGCCTATCATTTTCTATTTTAAAAGACAGGAATTGCACAATACCATGTTGCAACACTTACTCCCTTCCCTTTGTCCTGAACAAGGTAGCAAAGCGCAACCAAAGCAAAATCACTGTTGGGAGTGTTTAGATTGACAGCTCACACCTCAGAACTAAGCGTCTCTGTAATTAACAGCACTTTGCAACAAAGCAAAACAATTCTCTAAGATATACTTGTGTTGGGCCTTTTGTTCTGGGTTTTGGGTTTGTTTCTGCGGGTTTTAGTTTGGTTTGGTTTTAGTTTTTTTTCTTGGGGGGCGGGTGGGAGAGTTAAGGAAGCCTGAATATTTAATCTGTTCCATGCAGAGGAATGCTCAAGGGGCTCGCAAGAACTTGTTTTGCTGCACGTTGAGCAACACCACATGGCAAAGCCTTGAAATTAAAGCAAATGCTTGAAGACAGGGCGTAGCTGCCTTTTGGAGCTTGTCCTTCGTGGGCTGCACTTTATTAGAGAGCAGACTTTTGCATCACCAGTCAGCATGCAGACCTGAGCTTTACTTGATGACATTTCAGTATGGTGGTTGCCATGGCTTTAAATAAATAAGGGTGAGTGTGAAATCAGCAGTCATCAGGCCAAACTGGGAGGGGCACAGTTTTTAAAGAAGAGACATTTAGAAGACACTTAAGCAGTAATAACAAAACAAAGTAACTTAAAAAGCATCCTGAATAGCCGTCTTAATTATCTGCCACTTAAACATAAAAATAAATATTACCATTAAATACTGTTGCAAAGATAAATACAATTTTTTTTCCTTGGATTCCTTTTTTTTTTTTGTACTTTCTGGTGCTGATTCCTTCAACTATTATTTCTAATGATTATTAATGGGAAAAGGATTAGAGAAGTAAACTTTATTAGACATTATTGACCTGCTGGGAAAGTGGTACCATACCATGCAGACATACCGGCTTGTGCTGTCATTTCACTTATATGGTGTACACAAAGACTTTCAAAAATCACAAGGATTTACAATACCATTTTAGTAACTGGCACAAAATAGTTTGGACTGATAAAAACTCTCTGGCAGCATTTTAGGAATCCCTATTCTGAAGGTGTTATCTTGCAGACCATAAATAGGTGCCCTAGCTACTTATGGCCATAACTTATGTGACATTAGATATAATCAAGAATATTTAACTCCCAAATAATATATTCTCACTATTTCTGTCACCCTCCCATGAACAATATTAAAAGGTAGAACGGTAAAATTTGGAAAAATCCAAGAACTCTGGCTTTACTCATGAAGAATAGCAAGTTTTATATCAGTATCTTCTACTGCTCTCTTTCCATAGCAATTACTAGGGAAAAAGAAGGAGAGTATCCTAAATACACTCTCTGGAACAGCGTACTAACTTTATTCGACACCACTCCATTGTTTGTGTCCTGCATTACAAGCAAATATGGTGATTTACAAAACAGAGGTATGGGAAAGATTGTCAAGTTCAATATGTTATCTTTCAAATTACTCAGTGTGTACCAGAAAACTGTATTTATTTATTCATTTAGTTAGTTATTTTAAAACTGTTGATTCTTAAAGGTGAATTTTCCATACAAGGCAGGAGGGACATACATCCCTTGGGACAATGGGAAACTTTCTGAAGCAGACATGAAAATGGTATCAAACAGCTCCTCAGAGTTCAAGCTACTGGTCATGATTTTTCACATATTCAGTCCATTGTGTAAGAACCGGGATGCAGTGAGAAGCCTGACCCTTAAAAGCTTCAGCTTTCTCCATCTATGACAGAAGTAATACCACAGCTGTACAACCACTGATTGTAACTGAACATTTTCAAAACAAGCTTCAAGGTACTTATTAGAAAGGTTTTCAAATTTATTCAAATAAATTTTGAGGTAAGAGTAAAACAGGGCTCAACCTAGAAAAGTAACTGGACTTGCAAAAGCAAAACAGAGACTGCAACCAAAATTTTTTTTTTCTCCCCACCCTGGATGAGATGGAAGTCTTACTGATCTCCGACAAGACAGCTCTCCAGACTGCGTGGAACTTATTTAGGTGACTTACAATTCCACCCATACTTAGTTCTTAACCCGTAAGTAACAGTAGTAGTAAATCTTATCATCAGTGTGCTAAATATCAGAATCTAGCAATGTATTAGGGCACAGTGAACTGGTCATATCTATTATCTCCATGTTAGCAAGGCTTTAAACCCAACAATCACTTCAAAGCATTCCTACAGAAATGGTCATTCTTCAGCCAGAACATTTACTCCTTAAACTATTGCAGACCCTGTTTGTTACTAGTACTAGAAATTCAGAGCAAAGCTCAATTTACAGCTAGCTATGCAATGGATAGAAACTGTTTGATAGCAGAAAAAAAGCAAATATCACATTGGTAATTATTTAGGGTGACTCCCTTACAAATATTATTTATGATAATCATCCCTTCACCTCACAGTAAACTATTACACATGAACTGCAGCACTTCAGATAACATTAAGGCTAAATGTGACTTTAAAATAAATTCCCTTTTTAATTTAACATTGCAAGATTTGACAGTCCTCTAATTTGACTGGAAATCTAAAAAATCACCTTGTGATCACAGAGAGAAATGTTGGTTAGTTTTCTTCTGGAAGAATTTGACCACAACAAAAGAATATGAAAAACCCGATTGTGTCCTGTTGCAGCTAAGAAAATCACAGTTCCTTCCTTTGGCTATCCCCTTCTCTATGCATTCTGGTGTCTATGCACAACACCTTGACATGTGTTTGCAGGTATCTGTGTGCTTCAGAAGAATTAGCTCATTAAGGCTAGATTTGCTGTTTCTTCAGTTAGTCCTCACTGACTTGAGAGGATACTGCCCAAAGCAGGACACCAGCACAAGAACTAACTCATGTCCCCTGCAGACATAAGACCAAGATTCAGTGTTATCACATCAGTAACATATTTTTTCAAGACTACTCAACTGAAAGTTGCATTTCAATAACACAGCACTGGTGTGAAGATACAGACCCTAGACTGCTTTCCTTCCTCCCCACCACTGTTTCCCCAGTGGAACCCTGCAAAGACAACTAAAGCAGGGCGTTCTGGTTGACCCATATGCAGCCAACTGTTTCAACATCCAAGCAGAGATCCGGTTTGTGACTGTATTGATGCAGAAAGTAAGCCTTCAGGTATGCAATAGTGTAGGAAGAAGTGCTCCCAGACTAAAGCAACAAGCAAAGATCAATGCCTATAGCAAGGCAAGGATGGTGTCCTGGAAAGCTGCTCTTGTTTTGATTTAAGTGTATGTGTTTCTAAACTCTTTTAGCAACACATAAACAACAGGTTCTCCTACGTGCACTCACTGTTGCAGTGTTTCTCAGAAACCTACATTTAGCTTGTTACACATGACCAACTCATGGAGAAGTTGCTTTTGTCCTGCCTCCAAGTTGCTGAGTCGTATGAAGAGAGAAGTTTCACAGCAAAAACAGCTGCAAGACACTTCATAGGATAAAAAGATAGATCTCTGAAACACTGGAGAAGAGTAATTATGACTTGCTAAAACCTCTTGTCTCCCATAATGTACCATAATGGTCTAAATCTCCATATATCCAAATTTAATTCAACGCCTTCTAAGTAAAGTTGCACCATGTGCAGTAAGATTAGCAAGTTTCCAATAAACTTTAGATTCTGCACTTTGTAACAGGAACATTTATCATTCTTCATCAGGTACACTAAATCCTAATGCAACACCACAACAAGTGACGGTGGCATGAGAAGGATCAGTTAACATTTGCAGGATTATTATGAACTGTGAAAGCTTTCTGTCAAAGATTTTTTCTGCTGATACAGGTCTTGTCAAATGTTGAAAAAGATGAATCCCTGACAGACTTTAGTGTCCACTTCTGCTGGAAGATAAGCAGTCACTACAGAGAGTGCTGATCAAAAGAAGTGACCAATCAGTGTCAAAACAGGCTAAGAACTCTTGAAGACTCATTCTTACAGTAAAACTTCAAACAAAATACTGGAAAAATGGAAGTGGTTTTGTACAAATCAAATATGTATGCAGATATGTCATACTCCAATTGGTCTACTTGCTAAACATAGAAACTTGGCGAATCAAGCAAGGAAAGAGCAAAATTATCCAGCAGCAGTTACAGCTGCACATATGAATAAATGAAAATATAACTCATTGGTTTTCCTTTTTTAACTTGCACTTCAGAAACAAGACACATAGTATGCATCAAAGAATGACTTATGTTACAAGTAGATTTTTTTTTTCTCTTCCACATTAATCTCAGATATAGAAAAATTTTCTCTAAGAAGCTGCTGGATTCAAATAGTCAAGACCCCAGTTATGGCAGCCAAGATACTATTTTCAGCACAGCTAGTAATTCAGACATAGCACGCACCAGTACTTTAGACACTATCAAACAATATTATCCAGCACTTTGGGAAGCATCAATGACTTATACAACTGATTAAAAATAGTTGCCAAATAAATTTCCACTTTAACAGCTGCAAACTGCATAATGCCTCAGGGCTGAACCTGGGGAGATCACTCCTTTGTCAAAGGTGAGACAGACAGTCAATCAGATATTTAAATGAACAAAGGATGCCTCATGACTCTTTCTTCCATAAAGACATAAATACAAACCATGATAAGAGAGAACTGTCATAGGGCTACCCTTGATCTTGAACAGTGCATGATAGTCAGTAGTGATTACTGACATGCAGTGAAGAGTCCTGATCTGTTGAGATATTTACCTCTTGGAAGACCATAAAAGGCTCATGACAGAAAACATGACCATCACCACTAGAATAACTCCTCACCATAATCAGGACTTACCATGTCCAAACACCTAAACTTCTTAAAGTACGCAAAGTACTTGTGTTTTTGGAAAGGCTCTCTAAGCATACCAAATGGGCTCGACCTGGAATCACAGTGAAAAATTTTAAGAACAACTCACCAGCTACCCAGACCTGTCTGGAGACCTTGTAATTCTGACAGACTTCACTATGCTGGAGACCAAACCAATCTACTTTCCTAGCAATGACATCATTTGAATCAGTGTTATCAGAGTAGCTTCCTTGCACTCACAGCAAGCAGGGGCAGATCTGATGGGGGCTCTACCCTCTGCCCAAGGAAGGAGCGAACAAGACTTCCCTTACTGAAAATGTTCCCCCTCCCTCTTCCCAAGACAGAAAAGATCTGGTAACAATTCAAATAAATCAAAGTCATATATGAATCAAACTATTTTGCTGTAGCACCTAAATAAGAAGGCACTTCACATCTAAACCAAGACATAGGTTCAAGCACACTCTAAACTGCTGAGCAGCAAATGAGATGTGCACAGGAGCATGCATCCAGCAAATAAAACAGACAAAGCAGGAGACTATGTAGTCTCCAGAGCAGATTACACCTGGGACAAAGAAACACAGAGAGGTGTTTATTCATCATGGGTTTGCATCTGGAATGCAAAACCAGATCAGAAGGGCATGAAGGTAGCCTGCAAATCAAGTCACGCTGTGTTAGTCTTCGCAAGGACTAGCAAACAGTGTGGCCAAGTACAACAAAGCACGGCAGTTTTGAAGGATGAAGAAAAATGCTAAAGAGTGCTGAGCTAACAGTCAACATAAATGGTTTTGGAGTTTTAATTTTTTTGTTTGTTTTTTGGGTTTTGTTTTTGAGAGGTTTTTGGTTTTGTTTTTTTTTTTTTTTCCTTACAGTAACACTTACACAGCCAACTTGCTTGGAGTTACTGAAAAGGAGCTACATGGATGCAAATTGTATAAACAGTCTGGAAAATTTTTATCCAATATCTATCTTCTGGCATCTCACAGTGACCAAAGTTTCTGGCAGAAAATCAAAACCTAAAAGACACATACATTTAGCAACAAATTGAAGAAAAAAGGCAGACAAAATAAAGAAGCCATATTTAAAGATTTAGGAACACTGCAGAGCTAAAAGTCAGAGTATTGATACATTTTTGAAGACAGGAACAATCAAGTCTGACAGCTGCAGTACGTAAGTACTCCTGAGTCTTTTTATATTCTTTTAAAGTGTTAGGTGCTTAGGCTTTCCACTCAAATATGCAAAATATGCTGCAAAAAAAATGCAGCAATCTCTAGCAGAACCCACCCAAGCAGGAAAAAAAACCCCAACCACTCCAACACTATTCTCAAATTTTGGTCATGTCAGTGTTAGATCCTGTTTCTTAGTCTAAATGCCAGATAAAAGAAGGCATTTATGAAGGTAACCTGTCTCTGTACAGAAAATACAATTCATTTGGACAACTCTACTACCAGAATAGTAGCCTCTGGTAGAGAGCTGGAGTTGCCAGCCTCACTAGTAATCTCTCCTCAGTCATCAGGGTAACAGAGCTGGCCTGTCACCACGTCTACCACCGAACATATGTCAGCTACAACAGAAAGCAGGCTATCAAAGAAGTTACCACATGAGGTCTTTGAGATGCTGAGTGTGAGACTGCTCTTGCAGAAAGTTCAACCATGAGTGAGGTAATATAGGGTGGTTTTCAGCTTTAACATTACCATGCTGAAAAGGGAGACCTCATTATAAACCTGCTAGACTATAGCTCATTAGAGCTGGGAAGGGGAATTACAGTGTTTTCCACCGTCTTATGGATCCCCCACATTGCTGGGATATTGCTAATTTATTATGACCAGAAATTATGAAGAAAGTAAAGAACAAGTATTGCACAGCTGCATTTATCACTGTCCTGTGTTCTGCCACAAGATTTTTACCTAGCCCTACACTCATTTACAATGACAAGGACCAAAGCAGTAGAGTTGACCCATGTAATTTTTTATGATTTTTCCACGATTCCTTAAAAAAAAAACCCACCTCACTACATATTCAGTAAAGTATCTCATATCTCCCAGGCAGCATTACCTTTCTCACTAGGGAAAGTGTTAAGTGTGGGGGGAAAGAAAAGTTTTTTATCGGTTTCTCCAGACTTGCAGCATCTTTGCAGATGGGTGATGACTACCAAAGTAAAAACTGTATTTTTCACGCAGTTATTATATAACAGGCAGTGCTACAGATTGTACGCTGTATGGTTCAGAATGCCCTTAAGAAGTCTTTAAGCCTGTGTTAAGATCAAAATATTTTTTTATCTGCTCATTAGTATTTCCAACAGCAGAAAGTACTGTTACAGGCAATCATTTCAACCACCAAAAAAGGCTCTGGTGACATGATTAAACAGTTATACAATGATTAATATGGCTTCTACCTAATTTGCATATGCATTAAGAAAAGAAATATCCTCAGAGCATCTCAGCTACAGTAGAACTATGCATTTTCATATAATTTCATATATGTGCCAGGAATGACTATGCACTAAAAGGAAAAGCTCATACACTTGATTGCTGCAGCTCAACTTTCTGAACAGATAGCACTCACATATCCCCAATAAAAGCATGAAAAACTGTGAGTCTATCCCATTCTTACTGAATTTCAAATCATTACCTGTAGCCTCCAGAAAAAGTAAGAGATGTTTACCAGCTCCTGAGTGGCTTTAACAGATCTGAGCAATTGCTGTACACGGAGATGTCTATGCCCCCTTGGCTCCTCATGATTCTCCCTTTTCACCAGCTGGCACCAACACATATCCCCATGAAAGATTTGCCTCTGAGTTCAAGCAGAGATTTTAGCACAGTTTCAACGAGGGGAGAGGGCCCTGCACTGCAGCTGGATCTGCTCAGGAGAAGCTCTGCCTTCCCCCAGTGGCAGGGCCGGCCCGCGGCCTCTGCACAGAGGGGCTTCTGGTGGGGTGACCGTCACACTCCGACAGACCCTTCCCACTGCACCATTGCCACAGGGCTCGGCAGCGCTGCGCTAGCGGCTATGCTCAAAATACACAGGTGCAGCAGAAGCAAGGAAGGCAGTGGCACCGAGCAAGGGACCTAAAGCTTTCAAAAACTTATTGAGGATTATGTCTAATCAGAAGAAATAGTTCCTTTGCCCTACTCTTCTACTAGTAAATTCTCGACAAAGAAATAAATCACACCAATTCTTCTCAACCAGAAAAACATTTCACATTCTAGCACTGACTCTTTCTGTCTCTAGCGTATTGCAAGAAGTTTCCTTAGAACAAAGTAGACCAAGAAGCAAGATACACAGATTTCTACTGAAAAATAAATCTAGTTCTCCATAATATTTCTGTGATTTATTCAAACAGAATACAATGGAATTATCACCTTTACAGCTAACCCACCCCAAACCACCTGAGCCCTTTTCTGTATAGCACTAAATTGTTACTATACTATGCAAAGAGCACACACTACTGGAATGTACACAGTGAAGGAAAAAAAGAAAGTAAAGCTCTTTTTGCCAAAGTAACCATTTTCTCTGCTAACGTGTTATCTAGAAAAATAAGGTCTAGGCAACGTCCAAAAAGTGTTCAAGTTTCAAGAAATAACTATCAATGCCCCAGGTTTGCACTGGCACAAGAAATATGGAGCATACAGTTTTAGAAAACTATTTTCATACGACTGAGTCAGCAATGCATTTCAATCTGCTTAAGATTTACAACAAAAATCATTTCCCTCCAGGGTTCAATTTTAAAATCAAAGCCATGTAAGTGCAAGAGCACCCACACAGCTGTCTTAACTCTCAATGGCAAATTAAAGCTCTAGAGAAAGACAGTATTTTAAAAAAAGCTCTTTATCAATACCAAGAAAATATACATAGCCATATTATGTTTTAAATATATATATATACACGCACATCTTTTCAAAAGGTACGATTCTGGCTTTTTTTTTTTAAAGTTTGAAAAGCTTATCCATTGCTATACAGTTCAGTAAGGTGTATTAGGAAACACACTTTTTATATCCCCCATGAAAATAAAGTTGAATCTTTCTGTAAACAGTAATTTTCTTATTTTCCGAAATCTCTACAGACCTCAAGTACTTCACTGAAAAATTAACAACCACCTGCCCCAGAACCACCCACGGAGACCCTCGCTGCTGAGAATGTGACATCAACAGAACTCGAGAAACACTTAGCAACACCCGGCTCCCGCAAAAACGCCTTCTCCGGGCGCAAATAAATAATAATAATTAATAATAATAATAATAATAATAATAATAAAA